>JAQQPU010016136.1:0-16340 GCA_029168905.1 Artemia sp. Kazakhstan ARC1039
CTCGTGGTGGTGTTTGCATAGTGAGCAGGTTTCTCTCGTTCTTGCAGCATCTTCAAGATCGCAGGCTTTCCTATCAACAAAAGTCTTTCTATCTCTATGCACTAGACTACTGGCATGCCACTGAGACGTCTGTATTCTACCATGTTCTTTGCTAGGTGCGCCTGTCAACACAGCTCGATCACAGAAAGGGTGTCCAGGATTTTTCTTCTGTTTCACTCCGCCAATGATATTGCCAGCAGAGTAAAGTATACTCTCTTTGAAGGAACTCCAACTTTGGATTCATCCAGGTCTTAGAGGCAGGAACACTGGTTTTAGATATCAAGAGCTTATGTCTGCTGCATCTCATTTGTTGCCAGGCTAATCAGATAAAACCTGGGAGGCCGTTTGTCTTGCCGTTGTGCTCTCTAGCGTAGTCTTAGCGTTGCGACAACCACCCTATAATCTATGTTTGCAAGCTAGGCAGACATATACGTCCTGCAATAAGTTACCTAAGAGCGCCAGCATCTAGAAATCAATGTAATCGATCGTCTTCTTTGTTTGGCCGTCGTTGCTATACCAAGTATGTTTATGAATTTCTTGTCTCTGAAAGAGAGTATTTGATATGACCAGATTGTACATGCTGTAGAGCTCAAGAAATCTCCGTTGTTATTCAGTGGATCCGAAGTCACCAAACCGAGAATATTTCTCCACATGCCCTCCTTGTCATTGACCGTCGTGTTAAGGTCTCCCAAAAGAGTGACAATTTCGTGGAATGAGACTATAGACTGAATTTTGTGTAAAACTGGCCCTTCACCTCTGCTGGGCTTGGGTCTGTGGGAGCATAGTATAAAATAATTGTCCACTTTTCATGCATGTGCTGAAGCTGAGATGTCAATATTCTACCTGAGATTTGCTTCTAATAGAGAAGTATTTTCTTTGCTCTCGTGTTCAGCACGCTGTTTGTCTTTGTTTTCTTTTCACCGATATCCTCGGACTTTCTTCTGACGAGAGGGATTTGCGTGAGTCCAGCCACAGCTACATTGAAGCTTTTTAGCTCAAGAGCAAGCATTGGTTTCACTCTCGGAACGTGGGGTGTAAGTACGTTATAGGTGGCAACGTTTGGACCATGGTGAAGAAGGTTCATTTGTTGGTCTGAAATCGGTCCAGGGACATGCTGAGGTCGTTTAAGGTAAAGATAAGGATCATCCGATGCACAATCATCGGGTTTTCGCTGCTTGAAGATTTTAACTGGAGGGTTACAGGCCCAACTGACCCCAAGCCTGGGATATGCTTAGTGCTAGGAGTTGCCTAGATACTAAGAAGCTCTGGGATGAGCTCCCACCCACCTCGTAAGGTAGAAGCTGCCCATAAAACGAGAATTTTATTGACCAAGGGTTCTGCTGACTCTTTGGCACCCGACAGGGTCGAGGCAGCCCTTTTCAGACCGTTATTCATAAATCTGGATCTTACATCCTTTAGCAGTTGTCCTACTGAGGATCCTTCAACGATGGTGTTCTGCTTTAGCATGAAATCTAATCCATTGCTGGAAGAAGGTTTGTAATTCGCGGGATGTGTCCACATGTCGGTGGGCCCTCCTGAGTGTACATCCAAGTCATCCAAGGGCCTTTTTCCTCTTTCACCTGTATTTACAATCTCTGGGCTAGGGTGTTCCAGTTATTCCGTATATCAGGGGGACTGCTCCTTCCTCAATCCTTGCTCTTTACTCTAAAGTTTGACTCTTTGTCTCTATTCTTTAAAACAGACTGCTCAAACACAAGGGCCATTGAATTTGAATGAGAGATATTCTTAAAAAAAATTATTCTTATTATTATATAAAAAATTATTCTTAAAAAAGTCAAACTGGCGTAAAAAGTGAGGGTTGACTAAGGGGCAGTCCCCTTCATATATGAAATAATACTTTCAGTGGAATAAATTTTTCTTTGTTAATTTAATCTTAATGGTAAAAGTCCATTGAGAAAACATTTTTATGGGAATTTCGGAAAATAGCATCAAACCCCACAACGATGGTGTTGAATTGAAAGGCAAATTGCACCATTAGAATTACCATGGTCATAAACTCCAAATAGAAGAATAGCAGCCCCCATCTTGAACAACAAGGAAAATCATTTTTTTGCATAGGAAGCACTAATGTGACTTTTTTTTCTTTCGCAGAGATTATCGTCCGAACCAGTAGTCGTATAATATTGGGAGGGGGCTCATTTGAATGGAAATGAAAACGACCGTACCATAGAAAAGTGATATTATTTGCCATTTTGTGCCACCAAACTGCGATTTTTGTCCAAAGGTGGCGAGAATGAAAGAAAATAAACATTCTAAGATGGCCAACCGTGTTTTCAAGGTGTAAAACCACACAGAGGAGGTTTTGAGCCTCTTACCTCGTCTTGACGAAAGTAGTTTTCATTCAATAAAAACTGGATCTTAGATGCAACTTAGAAAAGTTGCCTCTTTGTGTATGCTGTCATGTTTGTTTGACTCCGTGTTCTCATTCCTTGAAATGTCATCATAAACTAGCTTTATGAACATTCCCTGCATTATAAATTACAAAAAATAGTTGTCTTCGGTCATGACAGGTGTAAAATAATATTTGAATTTTAAATATTTCAAACAGGAAAATATATCATGAAAAGTTAAATTTTTTGTTATCTGCAACTCTTCACAGATGCTGGATTTAATATACCCCTTTGACTCTTAACGTTATTACTATATTAAAACAGAAAAAAAAACCCTACGGTTTTTTCTTCTTAGGAATAGTAAGAGACAAACCTCAAAGAATCAGGCACCTGACGTAGTTTGTTCTAATGATTATATTTTAATATAACCTTTATGTAATCATTCAGTATAGGCTAGAGTTCGTTCTTTATTATGAAATCCCCCAAAAACTGCTACATTTTACACAACTATGTCTTTGTCCGAGTGTTATCTTAACTTTTAGTTACTATGTGCCGTGGTTTGCTCTTTACTAGGTTTCACGTATATACAATCATCCAATGACTCCTGATGCTATAATAACATAAGCTACTACAATGCTATAGAAAAAAGGACTTTTTGGCAAAAAAGTTATTCTTTTTTAAAAACTATTTTGTTTTTAATTACGCAATGCATTAGATATAGCTATTTCCTTTAAAGTGAGCCATCAAACAACTCTCTACGCTGTCTCAGTGCCAAGCTAGCTGCGGAAAAAAAGAAAGACAAAATATAATAATGAAGTGGCACTTGTTCATTATTCGATATACCCTCGAGAAATGAAGTTGCGCTTTTAACTGTGGCTACTGCAGAATGGTTAAGAGTCTCCGATGGTAGAATGTTAAGCTTAGCTTGTACATGAAAATGCAGTATTTTTGTAAAAAGTGATACTAGTTGCCCTCCAATTTTCTTGGTCACTTAAAGCGGCCACTAGAACTTTTAATTTCTGTTCGAATGAGCCCTCTCACGACATTCTAGGACAACAAATAAATACGCATCCGTTATCTTTCTTCTGGCAAAAAATTCAAAATTCCACATTTTTGCAGATAGGAGCTTGAAACATCTACAATAAGGTTCTCTGATACGCTGAATCTGATGGTGTGATTTTCATTAAGATTCTATGACTTTAGGGGTGTTTCCCCCTTTTTTCGAAAATAAAGCGAGTTTTCTCAGGCTCGTAACTTTTTATGGGTAAGACTAAACTTGAATGATGAAACTTGTATATTTAAAATTAGCATAAAAATCCGATTCTTTTGATGTATCTAGTGGTATAAAAATTCTGTTTTTTAGAGTTTTGGTTACTATTGAGCCGGGTCGCCTCTTACTTACAGTTCGTTACCACGAACTGATTGATAATATTGTTAATTTTTTCTCTGGAAACTTGAGGTGTGAAGCAAAACATATATTTACTGTTGTATTTTAACAAAAACTCATGTTGAATTCTTTAGTTTCTCCACCTAAGTAAAATAAAGGTCTTTTTTAACATTTATTTTATATAGTCTTAAAAACCTAAAAACGAGTCTGTATGATTGAACCAGTTTTTCAGATATATGTTGCATAAATTGCGAAGTAATAATTTTGTTCGACTTAATATCATTAAAAAAAACAATAAACACGCATTCGTGATCTTTTTTCTGGCAAAAAATACAAAATTCCACATTTTTGCAGATAAGAGCTTGAAACCTCTACAGTAAGGTTCCCTGATACACTGAATCAGATGGTGTGATTTTCATTAAGATTCTCTGACTTTTAGGGGGCGTTTTCCCCTTTTTTCAAAAATAAGGCAAATTTTCTCACGCTCGTAATTTTTGATGGGCAAGACTGAAGTTTTTAAAACTTATGTATTTGAAATCAGCATAAAAATCTGATTCTTTTGATATCTATTGGTATTGAAATTTCGTTTTTTAAAGTTTCGGTTACTATTGAGCCAGGTCGCTCTTACTATACAGTTCGTTACCACGAACTGTCTGATAAGCTATAAAAACTTCTTCGTGGCTATAAACATTTTAGCGGCAGTAGCAAAAGCTGCAACCTACTAAAGAGAATACCTTGAAGACTTGAGCTCAATTACAAACCTCAACAAAATCAGTCGTTGGTGAGAGAACAGAGATAGTGTACTCCGTTCTTGCAACCAAAATTGTATTTTTTTCATGATAAGATAAGGGTTTATTATTATGCTAAAACATCAATGAATACCTGATTAAACATATCAGCCTTTTTGACTGCAGATTATTTGATTGTTTCCTTAGATAGGGTATCGTACTATTATTTCCATTACCAAATATTGGCATGGCTCACAACCACAATGTTCTGAAATTTTGTACTGCTAATTGACCTTCCTTTTTGTTATGTTATTTGACCCTCAGTTTCTTCATGTTTTGATCAACACTTGTAAAAAAATTGCTGCACACATAGGGAGTGCTGCACTTTTATGCAATTTTCTTTATATTGGAGCAGACGGCAAACTACATGTTTCTCAGCTACTGGTTTCAAATTGTGCGTCTATAGTTGCCATAGAGTTCGACTGTTACAAACTTATAGATTTGGCTGCGACAAAAAAAAAAAGTATGTGACGAAATATTTACGCTGCAACCTAGTTAAGAGCGAACTACATCCCATAGTAACTGAAAATTTAAAAAAAGAATGTATTTTAAATAAAACTTTTAAGGTCATTCAAAAAATGTTTAAAAGTTATTCAGGACCGCGCACATTGCATAGTGTAGTGTAGCCTAATATAATAATAAAATGTGATAGTATGATATTGTGTAATAATATAACAATAAAACTTTTTTGCCAAATTTTTTTGGGGAGAATTTTGAAAAAAACTGTAAACTCCTTGAAATGCGAAAAAGTATCATTCGAATTACCATGGTTAAAATCCTTCTATTCAAGGTTTTGAGCCCTCCCCCTTCCCTCATCTTCAAAAACAAGGAAACTGGCTATTTGCCTATGTCGAAAAACGTCGTAGAGAGATGTTTAATGGGTCATTGAGAATCTATACTACTCATATGTAGGTGATCTTTATAAGTTTACAATGATATTTTCTGCAAAAAATTGTGTTTTTGATTTAATTTCTCTATTCTGTCTGATGACGTCGTATCTACATGAGCTTACATTTCATGATACTACGAGAGAGAGCCACACCCCCTAGTAGCTGATGTTTAAAAATGGGGTTTGGAAAACTTTGTTTAGTGATACAAATTTTTATTTTAAGATTATTCTGGAATAATGACTATTCTATTGGTTTATCTTAATAGTATAAGTTTATTGCAAATCTAAAGGCTTGAAATCTCTAAAAAATGGCTCTGAATCGAAATAAAAGTAAACCAATGGCATCGCCATCGTTGAAAACCGTAATTTGAAGTCTAATTCGAAGGCTGATTCTTAAATTAATCTGTTTGTCTGTGTCCTTCAATAGTTAAAATCAAAATCTAACACTGTTCTAATTTAAAAGAAAGATTTCAAATGAATGAAAAACTGAAAAGCTCTTCAGTTCAACTGAACTGAAAATTGTCTTCTTTTTCTCTTAGAAAGTCACCCCTAACAAAAATTATGCTTTTAAACACCATCCTCAGTTCCGACCATCCGTTGGTTAACTCGACTTTTCATATAAACAAGCATTATGGCAATGAGACAAAAGGAAAAAAAGAAGAACATTACCAAAGTTTTAACTGGATCCTAGTAAAGACAGATAGCTTCAAAAAAGTTGATCGCTCTTTACTGTGTTCTAGCTAAGAAGCTGAAATTTTTTCATGTGTTTAAAGTATTAGACAGAAACAACTCAGATTTTAAGTATCTACTTGCTGAGCCGAATGCTTTTAATGACTTCGTGACCCCCTACCGAATGAATAACCAAACATTCAGTTTGGGCCCCCTAGAAACTCAAGTTTGTTCAGGCCAATCCTACATATCAAGCGGCTACCCTTCTGTCAACCCTGCACTCTTTTGTGTGACAGTGTGACATTTTTCAAAACACTGTTTTCCTTCAGAACTACCTTTTCCCTACCAAATCTAGTGCTCGTGAAACTAGTTTATGTATTGTGCCGAGAAAACAGTTTTTGATGTATTTGGCAGTAGACAAGGGAGCTGACTCTAAAGAATGATGTCCTAAGAAAAGCTATAAATTAAACTGTTGAATTATATGAAACGTTAAAAGATTTGTGAAATTGCCTTTTTTTGAAAATAAGACCAAAATATAATGAAATGATATAAATATTTATTTATATAAAATTTTATATAAATTTATTTTTTGAAATTTTATATAAATTTTAATTTTATGTTTTGGAGTTGTTTCTGAGAGTCTTCCATTGCTCAATCTTGTATGAGTCCCTGTTTTTGTCGCTGGATACTTGTGAATCTTTGCTCCTTCCTTTCTGTTTTCCTGTATCTTTTTCTGTTTTTGTTCTGGTGATTAATCCTTTCTAATGAATTCAAGAAATTGGGTAAAATATAGTTTTTTTAGACTGATGACTGGGCTCCAAGGCCCCATTCTGTGTACGTCTCTACTCCAATTATACCTCTCTGCTAAACGGTTTGCAATAGGAGGGAAGGAAGATTGGCGGAGATACCGACACTACAATTTTTGCCTCAAATATTTTAGATTACGAATCATTGCTTGATTGTGAAAGGACAGGGAGAGGACAATGTTGGAGGGGCCATGGCACTACTTTGTGCTTCCTAAGAATACTAACCGAACATTCTTGCATAATTTTGATTCAAACAAGGAACATCATGCCTACATTTCTACTGAAATGTTTGCAATGGGGCGTGTGACTATTTGTGCTAATTGGGGGAGGGGGGGGTAAGAGAATTCAATGACTCACTCGGTCTTTCAGTCGCACAGATTGAAAGTCCTTGGAAGACCCCTTCAAAAAGAATGCAATATGTCTGTCTCTATTCTAAAAAAATATGAGTAAGATGAGGGGAAAGGTGCGCCACTGTCTAACTTTTGGTCTCAAATCATACAACTTGAAAACCCCTGTGTGATACTGATTAAAAAGGTGTAATATGCCTGCCTACCTTTGTACCGAAAGTCGGGTTCGGAGAGGCCTGGGGAGAGGGAGGGATTACGGACCAACTCTTTCTCCGCCTTATTTTTGAAACAGATCCGATCATAGCTGGCTTCTGATTAGAGTCTATATCCAATTTAGTTTCAATGTCTAGCACAGCAAAGAAATTGTCAGCCCCTAAGTATTTTCAAATTAAAATGCCTCATGAATTAATTTTAGTATAAGAAGCTAATAAAATATGCATTCATTTGCAATAGGAATCGTTAATAAACTCTATTATCGCCAAATTAAATAATAATCATTAAAGATATATTGTTTATCATTATTTGCCAAGCGGCCACTTTTCTTGGCTGAATGGCCATTTTCTGGTGGACCTGAACTTACTGTTAATAGCAATCAGAGTTAAAAAGGAAATTGTGTCCCTTTTAGTTAATACTTAATTTTCCAAATGTGTTAATTTTCTGTATAATTCGGAATGGTCCCCAGTTGGTGTAACTTAGTAAAGAGTGACGTGTCTTTTATCTTTTGTTTCCGGGTACTCCGCATAGAAGTTATGGTTATAGAAACTTACGAGGGGACTCATTCGATTAGAAATTAAAAGTTCTAGTTCCTTTTTTGAGAGTCGAAAGTAATTGCTAAATCCCAAGGTTTGTTTCAACTAAATTAAATTCGCAAGTTTTTGTAAAAGTATGTAGCTTGGAACCACGGTTTAAGTATTTTTTAGAGAACCTTTGAGTTTTATAAAGGATAAAATGACAGGTCTTGGACGACTCAAACACAAGATAGGAAGTGCTTTGAAAATTTAATTATAGGATTGCTTATTGTTTCTCCTCTTATATCACCTTGCTCACTTTTTTTCAATATTGTTTGTGAGTAATCCTTCTTTTTTTTTCAGAAAGTACTATATCTATGAAGCTTTGCAGTGAAGTGTTGTCATGAAACCTGTCTTTTTCTTATGTAATTTTTGTTACTGAAAATATTAAAAAGGTTAGATATGGCCAGTATGGTTGAAAACTCTTATCGAAGAATCTTTGGCCACTAGATTTTTTCTGGTCGGCAAAAATAAACGACAGATTTTTTGCTGGGACGCTAGTGGTATTAAAGAGCACAGAAAATTGGCCCCCAAAAAAGACATTCCAAAATACGTAATTATCATATGAAGATTCGAAGTGTAATCTAAATCTACACCCAAGATACTTCAGAATTTGTAATCAGCTTGCTCAAAAATATTTTAAAGCTCCACCCTCCCCGAGGTTTTGGAAGGAGGAAATTAAAATCAGAATTAAAATTTGATTCTTTTGATGTATCTATTGGTATCAAAAATCCGTTTTTTAGAGTTTCGGTTATAATTGAGCCGGGTCGCTCCTTACTTACAGTTCGTTACCACGAACTGTTTGATATATTTTTTGGGTTAAGAGATTTGAGTTAAGAGAATAAGAGATTTGCGTCTCATATGCCATCTTCTATTCAAAGTACAAACTCCATAACTCGTAATTAGCAGACCCATATATATGATCGATATGTCTTTGTATCCTTGGCAAAAGCCAAAACAAGAGACATTCAAGTTTTGTGATAAAAACCAGTTTTTTGACATGATGCCTATACATGCCACATTTCGATAGAGTCGTTTTTGGTTTAGAATCGGCATATCATCACCTTCGTATTAGCTTAAGAAACAAAACAAGTCTTGTGACGTCAGCTCTTAAACATGCCCCTTTTCGACAAGAATTCATTTTTGTTTCTATGCGGCCATGCCACACAAAAACCTGTTTCAAACATGCCACAAAGCGGCTGATCCTGTTTTCGACCGACCCGGTCTTTTATAATACTTAAGGTAACTTCTAAGCCTTTTTATTACTTACAAATGACTTAAGCCTTTTAGGTCTTTTAGAGGGCTTTAGGTCTTTTTTAAACACTTTATATCACTTATAAATGATTTAGATCGCTCATAAGCACTTCAAGTCTTAAAAACACTTTAGGTCACTTCTAAACTCTTTATATTACTTTTTAACGCTTGTTAGGAGGCCTTATTTTTGTGTAAATTTAGTAACTCAATTTCAGTAAAACTTGGAATTCCCTTTGCTCCAATAGATCAGAAATAAAGTGACAAATTCAAATTAGCTTGAATTTGAAAATAACTTCATTTTGCGTAACCAGGTCGTAAATATTGAACGGATATTTCTTTGTTTGAGCATTGAACGACATTTTGAATCCGTAATAAATATTTGAAGAACCAATCTAGACCAGTTTTTTATAAACCAGAGAGGAACGTCCTAAAGTGTTAAATTATTTCAAGCTTTAGAATCAATGCCTTGAAATACTAGAAAAAAATGCCTGTTAACAAAACGTTGTTGATTGGCTAAAAGAGCAGGGGATGGTCGCAAAACGAATCAAGTAGCAAAATGAATAAAATGTACGGACCAGAGAAAATAGGGGTTATCTTGTGAGGAGAGGAGACTATAAAGAAACTTTTGGTAAGTAACCTTTTTAACTAATTATGGCAAGTATCTGCCTTATCTCAATTTCTTTAAATGTGAAGTTAAAGTAATAATATTAAACCTTTTCGTCATTTGAGACTATACATAAAGAAAGAAAAACGAGCAAAAATGGGGTTTTTATAGGCCAAATGAAAGTACTGAAAAAAAAACAACAAAGCGAATATTTCGAGAGGACAAATACCTCTCTTCTTCAGCGCCAAACGAAATAATGTATCCAAAAACAAACGCGGAAAGTCAATGTGAAAAGAACCAAAAAACCAAAGAAAAAACCAGAAATTTAAAAGATGAATAAAATTCAATAAAAGCCAAAAATTAAAAGACTATACCGAGAAAATCCCATTTCCGTGTTGAATTGTTATCAATTGAATCCTTTAAATTCCCTTTGAGAATAATACTGAGATAAGAAATAAACTTTAGAAAGATTTCTGTCACCTGGGCTAGACCTAGCCATATACTGAATTAATTTAATACTTACATTGGAGACATTTAAACTGATATTGGAGTCAGAGCAGAAATTCCCATTAGAGGGATGTCAATAGACTTATAAATGTTTTAATAATTAGAGGATGGGTATTGTAATTAAAACGGATTAGCAGCAAGAGAATACGCACGAGAATAGCTTAGGGCTCTAGAAATTTTATTATATTTGGTGATTTGGCTTTCCAATTCGGTTAGAGTGTATTAATTAACCAAGGCTTGGGTCCTCTAGTCAAAGTTCAGCATTCTTAAGGATTAAAATAGGATAAAATTAGCTTCGTCCCAGAAACTTGTGAATAACCTAAAGGTTTAAAGAAAAGAAAAAAAAACGATTCTTCCTTTTATTCTATTTTATAATAAAAATCAGTTGTCATTGGATTTTGATTACCGATACTGACCAACGCTTCATTTATAAAACACTACCAAATTTTAGCCCTGATAATTAATGGCAATCTTAGACGCTTTAGATTGCTCATAAGCCTTTTAGGTACGTTAAGTCACTTATAAACCCTATATTTAACTAATAAACGCTTTAGATCACTTATAAGCATTTTATGTCTTTTATAGCCTTAGGTCATTTCTAAACCCTCTATATCCATTATAAACGGTTTAGACAGCTCATATTCATCTTAGCTCTTTTCTAACGCTTATGGTCACTTTACCCTTTATATCGTTTATGAACGCTTTAGATCGCTCATAAACACTTTAGGTCGTTTAAAACACTAGGTCAGTTCTAAACTCTTTAAACACTTATTGGTCTTTTATAGCGCTTTAGGTCTTTTCTAAAACCCCTTTGCATTACTTATAAACGATTTTGATCGGCGAATTTACTTAAGGTAATTTATAACGCTTTAGGTCACTTCTAAACCCTTATATCCCTTCTAAACGCTTTAGATGTTTTATAAGCTTTTTAGGTCTCTTATACCCCTTTAAGTCATTTCTAAACCCTTTATATCACTTATAAACGCTTTAGATCGCTCATAAGCACTTTAGGTCACCTCTAAACCATTTAAAACACTTATAAACGTTTTAGATCGCTGATAAGTACTTTACCTTTTTATAACACTATAAGTCACTTCTAAACTCTTTATATTACTTATAAATGCTTTATATTGAACCTAAGTTATTTTTTAACGGTTTAGGTAACTTTTAAACCCTTTATATCAATTATAAACACTTTAATCGCTCATAAGCACTTTAGGTCTCTTATAACGCTTTAGATTCCTTCTAAGCGCTTTACATAACTTATAGATGATTTAGATCGCTCATAAGCACTTTAGGTCATTTATAATGCTTTAGGACACTTCTAAAGCCTATGTGTCACTTATAAAAACTTTAGATCTCTCATTAGGACTTAAGGTCTATTAAAACGCTTAATAAAAGACCTAAAGTAATTATGAGCTAAAGGGTTTAGAAGTGACCTAAAGCGTTATAAAAAAAGTAAAAAGCTTATGAGCGATCTAAAACTGTTTAGATGTGACTTAGGTCTTGTATAACGCTTTAAGTCATTTTTAAACTGTATATATCACTTTTAGATGTTTTAGATTGCTCATAAGCACTTAAGGTCTTATATAACGCTTGATAAAAGACCTAAAGTACTTATGAGCTAAAGGGTTTAGAAGTGACCTAAAGCGTGAAAGACTTATAAAGCTTATGAGCTATCTAAAACGGCTTAAAAGTGACCTAGGTCTTATATAACGCTAGGTCTTATATAAAAGTAATTACCTAAAGTGCAACAAAAGACATAATAAGCTTATGAGCGATCTTTCTCGCTGCGACCAGTTCTAAGTTTGCCCCTTTCTATCAGGGCTAAAAATTTGGTAGCGTGTTATAAACTGAGGCTTTGGGGTAAGAATCGGTACTCAGAATTCAGTGACAACTGATATTTATTACAAAAGAAGATAAAAGGAAAAATATTCTAATTCTAATTATGTTGAGTATTTCTCTAAACCTCTTCTAGGTCTGATGTCTATGGTCTACTCCCGAATCCCTATTTTAAGCTTTGTCTTATTTTGTCATTCTTGTCTCTCATTGGCCAGAGACCAGTTTTGATACAATCCTAATAATAATTCTTTGTTCAATTAAATTCAATTGTTCAATTGTTGCGCTTTCTCTATTAAAAACCCTGTTTTGTCATGTGATTCAAGTCGCGTAATATTCTTGCCGTCGACCTCTCGAGTTTGAAGCGGTCCGGTATTTGTATTTGCATTTTATGGACCTTGTTGGATCAAGGGTATTCTTATTCAAATCTAATGTTGGGTTTTGTTATCCTTACACAAAAAAAATTAATACTTCGTTACTTTTATCATTACTCAAAAGTCATAGTTTGCGATTTTTACAATTTAGTCAGGTTATGATGGTTTTCTCATGTTCCCACAACCTCCCACACTTAAAATTCTTAGTACAGTTATTTTTTCTTAATGAATACATAACTTTGCTAGGAATCAATTTAGTTCAATTTCTCCTTGTTCTACAGTTATGTGAAAGCCTTGAGACTTTTGTTTCCTATAGTCTAACCATAGTTTTCTCAATGTTTTGAATATTATTCCTATAGAAACTAGTCCTAATAAAGAGATAAATAGATCAAAGGTATTGAGAATAAATGTCCAATAGCTAGCTATTTTCCTTCCTCTTTCGTCTCTTAAGGAAATGTGCATTTTTCTCAGTTCAGCTATGCCAATCTGCGTCTTGGAGTTGTTCTAGAAATATATAGAGATTAAATCTTCAAATTCTTTGTCCTATTCCGTTCTTTCGTTCTATTCCAGCTATGGATAGTTTCCCCTTTACGCTAATTATAGATATGTTTGAAGGTGCCATTTCTTTTGTAATCTGTCCCCTATACATCCAGTTTATTTTTAACATCTCTGCAGTTAGAGAACATTCTTCTGGCAATTCCACTATTGAGCTGCCCTATATATATGTGAATTTACTGTTTTTCTCTGTTTTGCATTCGAAATGTATTCTTATTTCTTCTTTGAAAGAAGAGATGTGATTATATACTTTTCTCTTCCAATTCTTTGAATTAAGATTTTATTTTCCTTTATAATTTTGGTTTCAAACACTTTATTAATTAATACATTATTTTCCATGTAGTATGCTAAACTGCAGGAGTTCATTTGTGTTCTTCTAATAAGAAATTGGTGGTTGCATAATAGTGGATAGCGGGATATTTGCAAATAGCCTTAGACCCAGAAACAAAGCACAAGGCAACAGCAATCTTAGATGATGAAAGAACGTTTAAATTTGAACGCATTTCTTTTGGCTTATCATTTAGTCCAAAATTTTTTAGTCGACAAATGAATTTGATGTTAAAAGATAACGAACCAGAAAGGAAAAAAGCTTACTTGGCTTACTTGGCTTACTTAGATGATGTAATTTTGTTTACTGAAAACCTGGAAGACCATTTAATTGGACTTTGTAGAATACTGAGAAAATTTGAAAAAGCAGGCTTAAGATTAAAACCAGATAAGCTAAAAATAGTAGTACCAAAACTGGTTTTTCTCAGACATTTGATAAACCAAGGTACTATTTCGCCAAATCCGGAAAAATTTACGTTCATAAAACAACTACAACCACCAAAAGATCAAAAAAGCTGCAGATCAGTATGTGGATTGTTAAGTTATTTCCGACGATATATTAAAGATTATGCGACAATAGCACAGCCTTTGACAAACCTTTTAAAAAAATCAGGCAAGATTGAATGTCAAATAGACAAGATAAAAGAGCTGAATGAAATAAAAAGGCAATTATTAAAGGCGCTAATACTTAAACTACCAGATTTGTCACAAGACTTCTGTTTGCAAACAGATGCTTCGGCGTACAAAGTTGTGGCTATATTATTAAATATAAATTCTTAAGGGGTAGAATCCATAGGCCAATACGCCAGCAGGTCGCTGACAGAGGAAGAAAGAAAATATTAAACGGTTGAAAGAGAATGCCTAGCAGTTGTAGTTTTCACGGAATATTTTCGCCAATTTTTGCTTGGAAAAAAGTTTATTTTAGGCGTAGACCAAAAATCACTAATTTGGTTACATACGATACAAAATTACTTCAGCATGGCTTACAAGATGGATACTAGGTCTTCAAGCATATTCATATACCCCAATATATATAAAAGGCCGCACAAACATTCTACCAGACTATTTATCACGGAACCCAAATACGGAAGGAAATTTGATAACCGCCATCCAAAACGATCTGGTCGGGATGGAAATATTATCTAATGGAAATAATTCGAATCATCAAGATAAAGACAATTTTTGTTCAGCCATGACATCTTTTTTACTAAACAAAACAGACCTGCCGAAACACTTCAAATATTTTTTGAAGGATTTTGACAATTTTGATCTGATGAAAGTAAAAATCTTTTGATAAGATATTACAGAGTACCACAAAATTATAGAAAAAATGAATTAAAAATTCTTCGAGTAATTCCAAACTCGCTGTAAGGAGAAATTTTACAGATGGTACAAGCAACAAGTGGCTGTCACATGGGAGAATCAAAAATTTTCCAAAAATACCCTCAAAAGTAAAAACTTTCATACAAGGTTGTCAAGAGTTTGCAAAACAAAAGTCGTCACCAAAGACGCCTATGGTGGAATTAGGTTAATACCCCACCCCTTCAGGGTTAGATGAATTAATGTCTATAGACATTTGGGGAACAGTAGAAGGTTTACCAGTTTCCAGGAAAGGAAATCGGTGTGTATAACCATAGTTGATCATTGTAACTCATATTTATACGCTTTCTCAATTAAAGACGGAAAGGCAAGCACTATAAATAAAGTTTTAGTCAACCGGCTATTTTTGGAACACGGGAGTTTCCCTTCATTCAGATAGAATATTTCAGATAGAATACTGATGGCTCAACTCCAGCACAAGCATGGAAAGTGGACAATTATTGTATGCTATGCTCCCACCAATCCTAGTCCTGCGGAAGTGAAGGTTCAGTTCTATGCGGAGCTCTCAGCGACCCTGTCTAGAGTCCCACCCCACGACATCGTCACTCTTCTGGGAGACCTTAACGCGACGGTAAATGACTGGGAGGGCATGTGGAGAAGTGTTCTCGGCCCTGTGACTCCAGATTCACTGAATGACAATGGACAAAGACTCCTCCAGCTCTGCAATATGCTTAATCTGGTTATTTCAAACATACTCTTTCAGAGACGAGATATACACAAAAACACTTTGTATAGTAACGACGGCCAGACAAAGAAGATGATCGATTATGTTATGATCTCGGGTCGGTGGTGCTCGTCGATAACGAATTCCCGGACTTATAGGTCAGCCAAGCTTGGAAACACAGACCATAGGATGGTAGTCGCCACACTCAGGTTACGCCTGAGAGCACAAGGACAAGAAAGACGGCCTCCCAAGCTTGATCTGAGTAGTCTGGCTACATCTCAGATGCAACAGAAGTATGCTCTCTATATCTCTAACCGGTTTAGCTGCCTCCAAGTTCTGGACGACCCTGAAGTAGCCTGGAAGTCTTTCAAAGATAATATACTTGGTTCTGCTGGCAGTACCATTGGCCGGAGCAGACACAAGATTAAACCCTGGATATCCCAGGAGACTCTGTCCGTAATCGAGCTGCAACGGAAGGCCCGTTTAGCAAAGAATATGCCAGAGTACAGACGATTCAATGGCCTGCGCAATAGCCTACTGCACAGTGATAAGAAGACCTTTTTCGACAAGAAAGCCAGCAATCTTGAAGATGCCTCGAGAAAAGGAGACACCTGCTCCCTCTACAAACAGTTCCGTGAGCAGATGGAAGGGAAGACTTCCACCGTGAGCCGTGTTTTTTCTGCTGACGGAAGCATGCCAGATGACGATGCAGGCCAACTCTCTGCCTGGAGCAGTCACTTCTCAACGCTTCTGAATGCCGAGGCAGTTGCTC
>JAQQPU010016137.1:0-20314 GCA_029168905.1 Artemia sp. Kazakhstan ARC1039
ACCATATTGGAGTCTATGATTGTGAACGATGTGAAGTTTGGATCCGCAATGATTCGAGCACAATCTTTGGGGTTGGTTACAATGTCACATCGACTTCTGTTTCGTACGCTCTCGCACATTTTACCGAAAGCTGAGTTCAAAATGAGTTTATAGACTTCTTTTTCAACTTTCGTTTTCGCTTGTGAACGCTTACTGACAAAGGTGTCAATAAACGTTTTCATGTAAGGCTTTTGATCAAATTGGAGGGCTCTATGAATCTTTGTGACCTTGAAACCATGCTACACCATCCATTTCAATAGCACGTGATGAACAACGATATTTTGTTTCGGGTTGAGGTCGGCAATTAATTTTTGTTTTGAAGGTACCCAGTGCATACTCCCGTCCTCTACTAAAGATAAATTGTAGGGGCTCAGAGAGTCCCTACCCACCGATCTATTTATGCACGGAAAAACAAAGTCTTTTACCGAGTCATGGATTTCCATGGGTATTTCACCGTCAATTTCAAAAAACCATCCCTGTGCCCCATTCTCCTCAACACTGGCAATGTCAGGGAAATTCGGAGCACATGGATTGTCAAGCCATTTATAATTGCCACACGGCAAACAGTAGTGAGACATTGCCGATGGGTAAAGAGAATTCATATCCAAAAAAACTGCGTCCGACTTTTCATCGGTGTGCTGTCCACTCGGATCAGTTTTCATGATACGATCCCCGTGAAAAACATACCCACCCCTCATTGATCTCTCCACAAACAGATGCTGATCCACATCGGCGATCAGACCTATTTCTTCTTTGCTGATTTTAAGTATCAAGTCCATCACCAAATGAGGAGTGGAAAAATAATTGCCTAAATCCAACCCAAATTCCCCATAGATTTTTTCCGTATTTTTGCACACAATGTTCAGAAGAGTGAGTACGTCACTGGCCAAGTATAGTTTACAATAATCCCACCCATTTTTACACCCGCCCTTTGCCCAAACCCTCTTAGCAAATTCGTAGTCGCTAGTGGTGCACTCACTCTCAGTAAGAGAATTGTAAAAAGCCTCAATGGGCGGTAATGACACCTCATCTAGCCTCGAGCCAGAGTTGTAATAATCATATGGATATATACCCTTACACGTTAATAAATCATACATTTCATCATCGGGGAAGCGCTGTTTAAGGAGGGGGAAGCTATCAAAATTATCACTTTTCTTTACCTGAATCAATTGACTTAAAGGGGAAGAAGCTGAAAGAGTCTAAAAAACGGATTTTATTCAGGCACGTGTTCCCCTTTTCAACTGTTTTCCACATGAATTCTAGCAGCAGTAGCTTCTCCGATGATTTGGGTATGATATTATATGAAAAAGAACCATCTATCCATGCGTCATCTACAACTCCACCCTTGGCAATGCGGGCCAACGCCGGAAGAACAAACTTTAAGTCGTAATTGGAATTGTGTATAAAAACAGGTACTAAATATTGTTGTCTAACGTTTAAATTGCATGACTGGTGTGCTACCCCTCTAAAGTTACTCCCTCCTGATGTAATTTCCTGCCACAAATGATCATGGTCGATCACCTTCCTCCTCCCCCCATTCCCAACACCATCATCAAATTCTCCCTTGCAAACCCAACACATTTTACAATTTTTAATGGCCACTATGTCATCTGGTGATAGGAGCATAGGATAGTTTGTATAACGAAGGCGCGAAATTGCACCGTTCGCTGTTTTGATTAGACTGACCAATGCCGAGCGCATGCAGTCTTCACCGTCACTCAACATCTCAACTACATCCAGCACTTGCATGGTATTATTGGAATCTCGTTGCGCATGAGCGTAAGAGACCCCTATGGCTTCATGTATTTTAACACGATTTGAATTTGACGGATCGCACACGTCTGTCAGTTTAGCTTCGCAGTCCAAAGCGATCTTATTGCTCTGCAGGAGCGTGTTTTGAAAATTTTTTAAACGTAAGATCGCTCTATCTCCGCTTACCGTCTCCACAGCCTGGTATCCATGACGTTTAGTGTTTCATGTGATGTTTTAACTTTAAATCAGTCCAAAATCTTGAGAGACATGTTGGACAGTAATAACAAACACCATTCCGCTTTTTACCCTCACTTAGAACCCTACTAATATCCGTAATTGGATTGAAATGACCAATTGAATCGGAGTCTGTGGGTGGGGTGTATAGAAGCCACACCCAATGTTGTATTGATTCAATTGAAGGAGCCCGCACTGGAAATAATACACCCTTCTTATCGGAACGCTGACCCTCTTCAAATTCTGTTTCATACTGTAACACCGTGACACCAATCTTTAAATGTGCATTAGCCCGCTCAAAAATATCTATTCCTTTTAGTGTCACGGGAAATTGACCATTTAAACAATTAAAATCTACTTTGGGGAACTTTGAACCCTCCCTACCATTAACTGCCATTTCATCCAACTTTTTCCTAGATGCATCTATTTGAAGGGGTCTGTATGCGGCAATTAAAAATGCATACTTGAAACACTGTAGCCTCGTATCGAAACAGATTCGTTGTATCCCCCTACATCCCTCTAAATCTGAATGATATTTTAAAACTATAGCCCTCTCCCCATGCCCACCTCTTAGAATAAAATCCTTTTTAAACCTACAAATATTAACATTTAAACTTTCAATAAATAAAACCACAGATCCACTACCCCCCTCGTTATAATTTTCCCACTTACTTTGAATACTATTAGCCCAATTTAGAAAAACCTCCCCATAATTTGATAAATGCGGGTGAATTGCCAACATCTCTGTATGCAAGTACTTCGAATACATCTCACCCGCATTCTCATTAAAAAATATTTTTAGTGCTATTGATGCTTTTAAACTGACCCCCACTCCCCACACCCCCATTTGTTGTTCAAGAATGGCTTGAATCTTATTATTATATGAATGTGTAATGGCCGAGGGATCTGTTATTATATCCCCCGACACTAGAGAGTTGAAGGGATCACCGAATTTGGCGCTGTAGACCATTGTGTGGTGCAAGGCAGAGTTGGACAGAAAAAAATCTGGAAGAGGGGATACTGGTGTTGTTGTTGTTGTTGTTGTATTGCTACTAGTACTAGCTATATCATTAGGCGGAATGGTGGGGGGTGACACAGAATTGTCAATAACACCACCACTCCCAGTCTGTTCAATAACATTGGTTGTAGATGGCATGAGGTCCCCTAAGCCTGATAGCACATATTCCAAGGTGTTTGGGGACAATTGATCTAGCCAGCCTATATTGTGCTCTCTGAACTCCATTGGCAGTGATAGTATTTGTCCTGTAAATTCAGTTGTTTCATCATCCAATAGCGGCGCTATTTCATTAATCTGTAGAAAAAAGGTTTTATTTTTTATGTGAAATAACCATTATTTTTATAAAGTTAATAAACTATGTCAATTTTTCATAGTCATTGTCCCACCACCTGAACAATTAAAAGAAGAAAAAAAAAGTTACATTGGCTTATGTCTTTCATAATGACAACTGAACATGTTAAAAATATATATTGTTTTAGTCAGGAAAATGAAGTCTTATTCTTAGAGGATAAGTTAGAACAAAAGAATGATATATAAAACTAATGGTTTTATTCCAAAAAATTTTCAGAATAAAAATGCAAAATAGGGATCCAACTCTAGTGCTTGACCCTCTTGATTATAATTCTCAATAAAATCCGACCATCGTTCAACCGATGCAGTATGTTCTATGAACCATTGCTCTTCAGCTTCGGTTAATGGGCATGAATCCCATACATTGGTTGCTGGTGTTGGTGTAACTTTCTCGACAATCCGAATTTTCCTATGTCGTTTGGCAACGGATTTGATTGAAGTGCTGGACGTAGCTAACCTGGACTAAATAAATCATTGTAAGCGAAGAACTTTTTTCTCCTTCCATATCAACAATTAAAGTGCAATTAAAATGCTGGATGGTCCTTTTTAGAGCCCCGGGGAGGACCTTTGGGAACCGGGAGCTTCCTTCGGGGTAGGAGGATCGAAGCCCTTTCGAGTTGGGGTATCGGACTTCACAACACTGTTCAGATAGAACTTGTGTATTATAACGACCCTAGAGTTTCAGCCTCAAATTCTTTTCGAAAACATCTTTTAAAATGTCTCTAACTGTTTCGTCGAAATAATTGCTTGAAATGTCCAAAAACGGTTTCGCCCAAATAATGTTTTTTTGACATCACTGCGATGACATTTGGAAATTATTAAAAATCTTTTGCCTGTGTTAATATCTTATCTAAGATAAACATCCTGTTATTTGAAAGCCACTTTATAACGAACGTTTAACATTCAAATTTATACCGGTCGGATTAACATTCAAGCTTCCTGATGGGACATTTGATAAGAACCGGATACGCACAAAGCTATGTGCAAAAACACATCCTAGTTTAAGAACGGTTGTTCGATTGTCAACAGTGAAATAATAGTTATTTGTTTATATAGTTAGTTTGTTTAAAGAAATAATGGATTTTTTGCATTAGAAAACATCTTGCTTAAAAGAGAAATTACAGGTAAAGTTTTATAAATCTATAATAAGCTATTTGCTACTTCTGTGTTATAACCATTCTTTTATATACTGCTAATTTGGTTAATGAAAGAAAATGAAATAGGATTATTATAGAATAGTTTAGAAACAAATTTAAGTTTTACTCATCAAAAGTTATGCGCTTGAGAAAATTTGTCTTATTTTTGAAAAATACGGAAAAGAAAGAAAAAAAAATTATATACACTTACAAATTCTGACTGCGCTTGTACATCTGAAGTCCCTGGTAAAGCATGAAGAGGAGTGTCCCCCCATCTTGATCGGATGAGATTGAAGCATCATATGAAAGCGTCCATTCTCTCTTGAATTTCCTGCCAGGTTGCATAAAGGTTTGCGCAGAGCTGGCACTTGGCTTGATTACTCCTGGCCGGTCCATCGGACTTGTATTGGAACTAGCATATCTGATGACTGATGATCTTGCAGCTTGCATTGATGTGATATCATCCCATCTTGGTCTCTTTTCGGAGGGAGGGTAATTGCACGAATCCACCTCAACATTCTTAAAAAAGAAGAAAAGATTTAGTAATGAAATAATAAAACCTCTTTTACAGATAAATTGCCCTCTAAAGTTTATTCCGGTGTTTGTAGCACTCTATGTCTTAGCACTTTAGAAATATTTAAAAAGAAAAGCTTTTAAAGTAAAATTTTGGAAAATTTTGAGTTTGGAAGGAAGGGGAGGATAAGTCCCCCTGAAATTTGAATTTACTAGTAAAACGATTTTTTTTATATGTAAAGCTTTTAAAACGTATATACTAAAATTGCGAATATCACGGTACTAAACCTCCAAAATTTGAAAAAAAATGACACACAATATTAATGAAGGACATTGGACCTTCAATTCCATAGTATCAAACACAAAAAGTTGACAATTATAGATTTTTTTTTTATGCAAAGCTTTTAAAACTTATATACCTAAATTACGAAATACTTAAAATCACAGAAAAAAGAAGAAAAAGACTCCTGGACATAGCCTAAACTAAAAATTATTGAGTATATAAAGGGCTCGTCCTCTAGCCTATATCTCACTCTATACGCTTAAGTTTTTTTTTTTAGCATTTTCAAAAGAGACAGAATATTAACGGAGGGCATTAGGCCTTCAATTCCATAGTATCAAACACGAAAAGTTGACAATTATATATTTTTTTATATATGCAAAGTTTTTAAAACTTATATACCTAAATTACGAATATCACAGTACTAAACCCCCAAAATTTGAAATAAAAAAATGACAAAATTTAATTAGCTAGCTCAATTCTTACTTATTCAAAATATTAACGGAGGGCATTGGACCCTCAATTCCATAGTATCAAACACAAAAAAGTTGACTATTATATATTTTTTTTTTATATGCAAAGCTTTTAAAACTTATATACCTAAATTACGAAATACTTAAAATCACAGAAAAAGGAAGAAAAAGACTCCTGGACATAGCCTAAACTAAAAATTATTGAGTATATAAAGGGTTCGTCCTCTAGCCCATATCTCACCCTATACGCTTAAGTTTTTTTTTTTTATTATAATAATGAGAAAATTTTACTCACCAGAAGTTGCTTAGAATATTCCATATCTATGTAAATGATTGCAAAAATATTGATACTGGTAGAATGAATGAACTATTCAAACTGTAGAAAATTCTAATCTGAAACTTGAATATATACAAAAAAATAATTGATATATATTGGCAGCTAAACAAGACGCACCGGTTTTCTATAGCACAGGTAGGAACGTAAAGGCCCCAAATCCATAGGTACATGCTCTGGAAAGGTGCCATGGAATGTAAAGGCCTAGAAACTTATAGTTGACCCAGAAACTTGTCTGCTTGGCCCAGAAACATGTCTGGTTGGCCCGGAAACTTGTCTGGTTGGTTTTGTATAATTCCATATTCAATTGACAACAATAGCAATTTCAATGTATATTTTTATGTGTAATTGAAAGTACTAGATATGTTACTACTTGTTTCAAATAAACTGTTTCGTGATATATCCGTATATTTGTGGAATTTTGGAAAATTAGCGCTTTACTGAAAACACAAAATTGATGCAACAAAACAGGATTAGAAATTTACACAATTTACACAACCGGCATTTCCACAATTTTAGTGATCTAAGAAATTCAAACAAGCTTAGTTTTCAGTAAAGCGCTAGTTTTTCAAAATTCTACAAATATGGTGGAAATATTACGAGCCAGTTTTTTTTTTTTTTTAACTGGCTTTTCATTCTTCAAACGAAATTTTTTAAACGTTTGAGTTTTTCAAATATTTTATTTTTTCAATTTATTAATTTTCTAAAGTGTGTTGCATAAACTGTGAAGTAGTAATTTTGTTCGTTTTAAGTTTCATTTTAAGTCTACTTTTATAAAAAAAAAACTTTGTCTTCCAAAAAATTAATGTTTGTTCTTTTTTAAGTTTTAAAAATTTACAGATTAAACCTCATAGAAAAAAAAACTTTCGCTTAAAAATTTTGCAATTATGTAAAGTAAAGAGTCCATGTGGTATATTAGCCTTGGCATTTTTGAGGAGTTGAAGATAAAAAGTTCAATTAATTATGAAATATTGTCTAATATGAAATATATACAGATTTTAGAAATGTGTAGGACATTAAAAGAATTTTAGATGTTTAGTTAATATAATTGCCCTGAGCTACTTCCCTGGCCCCGCCATTTGTTCCTCATAGATTTCTCAAAGCTGATGATTTTGATTTCATCAAGTTAAGAAATCAATATAGGTCATATAATGACATGACCGAATACTAATATTGATTTAGTATTTGAGTTAAATGAGCAAAGAAATCAGTAATTAAAAATATTTTTGTGTACATTTATATTATGCTAAAGATTAAATATAATGAGAAAACAGGGTATTAAAAATTGTCTTGCTGATTTATTTCCGCTTGATGAAAACGAGAAATCGGATGGCTAATGTTTAGATTTTTAAAATATGATATTTCTAGAAAACTTGCTATATTTTTACTAATTAGTGTGGGAATACCAGTCCTTGGGGTACTTCCAAAGAAATTGAATCTTAGGCCCTAAGTTTGAGATCTTTGAAAAATGTATTTGACCAAATATAACCTTTAAAAATTATATTAAGAATATACGTGATTTATTGTTTGAACTATTTTCAAGGTTTGCGATATTTTGCGAGTGATTCTTGGGTTGGGATATTATTAAATTCTCAGTCACAGACTTGGATTAGACACGAAGGTCCCATAGGAAAAAAAAAGTAGACAAAGGGTTTTCCGAGAACTTTATTTTTCTTATCACTGAAATTATGGTTGCCCCAACATAACATATGTAATATATAAAAATAGTCCAAATGCCTAAAGTATGCACAAGCTTTTCCTTTTTTTGTAAATTATTGTCCCTTCTAAGACAATAAATTAGTTATATTACACTTATACAGTAATGACAGATTGAACCATTATAAAAAGTCTAGGAATTAGTTGAAATTTGTAAGCTGTTGTCATCCAAAATGTATTGCAGGTGTTTGCTTAATGATGTTGGAATTGTTGTATTTTTTTTTTTTTTTAAGTTGTAAACAATTTTAACTCGCTCGATGTTGCGTAATCCCCTTCTTGGATGCTACAGCAATGTTTTTTTCTTCTTTTTTTTTTACAGAGAAACTTATTTATTCGGGAAAAATGTCCTATGGTTCAAGGTGCTCGTTCTCCCTTGGAAGTTATGCCTTTCATGCATTTTATTGCAAATATCCCGGGACTGTTCAATTTGGATGATGGCTAGGTTCTTGGTTGAAGCGGAAAATGTGGTCTCCAAATAGTTAAATATTTTTCGTTGTAAATCTGTTTCCACTCCCCCCGCATTTGACTCGTTCTTCTTAGAGAACTTATGTTGCAAAGAAGTCATTCAAATGCTACTGAAAAACTACTAGTTTTGATTGTTTAATACGGCTTTTTTACGAAAGAAACGGTGAAAATTATAATTTTGTGTCTTTAGAATGTGTGTTTGTGCATTTACTGCCCCTATTAAGACTTGTATTTGCTGGGCGCATTTCTTAAAGAATCAGTCAAAACAATACAAAATCATTTCGGCAAGTAATTATATTTTTAGGCTTAGTCTTTCCAACATACCGGATTTTGCCCCTTGGCAAGGTCGTAGCCAGGATTTCTGTCTGGGGGTGAGGGTTAGTGGCCTCATGGTGTTCTAGCCTTTGACTGCTGAAAGAGGGTGATGAGTTTTTTTTTGGACTGCAAAACTATCCAAGTAAATGAGACACCTTTTTCTGTGGTAGACCATGGTGGGGAGTTTTAGTTTTGGAGACGCTGTCTATATAATACATATTTTGGACTGAGCTATGGAATTTAGTAGCCCTTCTCTGCCCTTGCGCAAGGAGGTCTGGTCACTAAAAAAGTTTGAGGAGGACAGCATTGGTTTCAGTTGCCAGGTTTGGTATAACCAGGACATTATCGTTTTTTTGACAACGCCATCTTTTCTTATGGCAATGGTCTGTTCGATATTGGCTACAGCTGAATTTGCTTTTGCCACCTGCGTTTCGATGTGGTAGTGGAATTTAAAATTTTAGGGAAATCATGACATTATCATTAATATCTTTTTCTCTATCTACGCTTATGATGTTGATAAGTTTGTTGTTTTAATCAATCAAATGGTAAGAAAGGCAAGGATTCTTCTAACTCCCAGAAGGACCGTGGACCTAGGGAATTAAGATCAAGCAACCAAGTAGTTGTCCATTCGGAAAGGCCCTCTAAGTCAGGCTGATGATTGTTAATTTTTAACTGGTAGGATGTTTTTTATAACACTCATGGTAGGGTGGGGCCGAAATGACCCCAATCTTCTGAAGGATACCAGTCAATAAAATATTTAGATGGAAATATGAGCTTTTATTTTCAAATATATTGACATAACTACCATTGAAACCAATAAAAAGTTTGTTTCTAGATACAGCTTGAGCAAGCAGTCACTGCATGTTCCTTACAGACGCTATTTTTAAAGATGGCACAGCAAAAGGTAGTCTTGCGATCCTTTTCCCGGGGACAGATACCACATCGAGCTCGTTTGGCTGCAGAATGTTATTCCCCAGTGTTCTGGCTCTCTGCAAAGGGAATCCCAGCAACCTGGCATGTAAGTCGACGAAGTTCTCGTGGCAGAACTTTGTTTGAAGATCTGATGGTGCAAAATGGTTGGACCAAAGCCATACCTAACCTTGTGAGGACCTCATGGCGGGAAACGTTCTTCTCCTGATTGCTAGTTTCATTTGCAGGCACAGAAATGTTTACACCAGCAACGTCTAATAGAGCAAAAAACACTGCCATTGGCCAACGGTGTGTTCTACAGCTTGTGGTATAGTTCGCACATTTCTGGTCCAAACTGTCAACTCCACTCTTTGTTGAGTTGTAAAATTCAATAATTTCCGGTTTTTCCTTGTATTCTTCGACTTTAGGTGTGTGATGTATTGATGATATCACGACGGCCTTGCTTTTCTTTGGTACATATGAAACCACTGTTTTTTTTTACTTTTAAAGCCAAAGAGTGAATTTCGTTCCTGGCGAGTTTTGTTTGGCAGGATTGTCAGGTATTTCACGCTTGTTTTTCTTTACAGTTCCTACATAGGTCAGCTTCTGTTTTTTGAAGCTCGCCCACGTGCATACGAAAATAACATCTGCCTTAAACCCGATAAGCATCTCGTCGATAGTGACGATGTCTGAGGGAGAGTAGTTTGCTGCAGTTTCCAACAAACTCCTCGTAAATATCGAATATCCGTGCAAGCGGCGTTCATCTTTCTAGACGGGTCAATAGATCGTCAAAGCAAAGGCAGGCCTCAATGTAGAGGAACCTTTTCAGGCTCAAGGTCGCTCGAAAAATATCTCTCCCAGTCCCATCGCTGGCAAACAGGCCAGTTGCATCTTGGTTTCCTGACTTGAAAACTCCGACAAGGTGTATGAAACCAAAAAATGCCTAAAGTTCTACCTGATCAATTGGCTTCGTAAATGTCTGCTTATCCAGTAGATCGGCTACAAAATTCGCACGATTGAGGTCCATTTTTCTGTTGGTATGCTCCACCTCTGCATCAATAATATTTTCAGGAAAAAGAAGACCCCAAGCAGTTTCTGGTTGCAAATGTTGACCTGTGCGCGCTGGTCCTTTGAGGCCAGTTCGTTCAGTCACGATGTTTATAGCTCTGGTTTGGCTTGGAGGTTCAACCACTTTGTTGTTCTGTCACGTCCTAGTAGCACATCCTTGCGTGTCCATCTTTTGGTTCTCTGAGAAAGAGGCACATCATCGAGGTCTGGCTGACCTTGAGCTGGTCATGGCTGTTCTCCGAACCTGACTTGAAGGAGCGCTAACTTCATTAGATTCTTCTGCGCTTTTTTCTGATGATGAAATTTCATCTGGAACAAGGTTTTCCTGTTCGTCATTCGATGGTCTGTAGTCATCATCGTTCTGGGTGTCGGATCCACTTGACAAATCGTCATATTCTTCAAGTATCTGAATGATATCTTCCTCTGTAAGGCGCTTCTTAGCTCAGGTATCCATTCTTTCTATAAGGGAAAAGAAAGTGTAAAAGTTTCCCTCATGAATCACTTTTCAACACTGAAATCCGGAAAGAAAAGGTGAAAAAGGCCAAAACCGAGAGCTTCATTTTCCTTTTTTTGTAACGTTAATGGTGAGGTGGGGTCAAAAGGACCTTAGACCACTCTTACCTCCTCTGCCTTTGGTGCCAGCCACTCGACTAATTGTATGCTTCAACACCACCAAGTTTCCGGAGCATACACGAGAAAATAGCGCTTTGCTCCTAACGGCAGAGGAGGAACACACTCAAAGGGTCCTTGGGGTCAAAAAGAACCCACCCTACCATTTAATGGTTAATGAGGATGTGATAGCCCTATACAACTTGGCATTACAGCGAACAGGGACAAATTATGATGAACTAGGGAAGGGGAAAACCCGATATAATTATCAAATTACGCAGGTCCAAGTACGCATGGCGCAATGCGGAATCGCGTTGAGAACTGGCATGCGATTAGACCATACCTGTCAGCTATTGTCATCAAAGAGGAACCCTTTTAACTAGAAAGGAAGTGTATTGTCTACTGGAAGAATTATGGTGTAATTTGTGTGGATGAAGCTTGTCCTCATATATCAAGTGCTTGTGGACGACCTTGTTAAAAGCTTAGGCTTGATCAAACAGGATAAAGTCTGCTGAGAGACATTGATCTAGAAGTTAAATGACTTCTTTAAAAGTGTAAATCATAGGTTGATTTGACCGACCGTCCTCATCTGAATTCATTTTGTGCTTTGGTCAGCAGTAGTTCTCCCTCTAGCAAACCAGGAGTTGTTATTGCATCATTGATTATGCTATTGATTGTTTTAAGTTTAATAGATGCAACGACTAATAGAACAGTTGTTCCGTGAGTCAGCGCTCTACCCTTTTTGAATATAGGTATGATGTGTGTTCCCATGCCAATGGGACTCTTCCAATCTCAACTGGAAGTGAAGAAATCATTGACAATGGACCAAATACAAGTTGGGAGTTTTCTTTTAGTGATCTTTGGCGTAGAAAACAGTAACACAGAGCCGTTGAAATGCTAGCTGTTGTAGTCGTTTGTACTTATCCTGCAAGGATTTTCACAAGAGGCATGGAGGTAAAAGTACATTTGAATTTGGCTGATAATTGGTAAGGGAATCTTGGGCCTGGGGGTGGGGCTTATTCGTAAAGTTGACCCAAAGCTGCAATTGAGTAGGTTAGCCATGTTTTTGTAGTGACTTCTAGCAGTTCTATTAGTGGCAAGTAGTTTTGTAATAAGTCTTCTTACAGGCTGTTTCGATGACACTTGACGCGAACATTTGTTGGTTATTTGGCCCATTACACTCCTTGTTAAATTAGGTGCAGTCCCGGACATCAGTGCTTTTATGAACCTATTCATTGGCCGTTTATCTCTGGTTATTGTCTATATAACCTAAGATGGCGAATTTAGCAAAAGTGTCGGTTCGGTTACCCAGTAATCTCTAGTATGTTTGGCTTCAACTTCTAATAAGGTGGTTTTGAAGGCTGTATGTTTTTTATATCCCGTTCTGCATGCATGTATTCCACTTAACTTCTGGCAACACTTGTCGTATTTACTCATAATTTACATATGTTCGTTTTTATGACCAACAATTGCTGCTCTAAATCAATTTTCATCATATATGCATGTATGATCACTGAATCGTAGAGCCAGTAAACGTGTATTAGAGATAAGTATTTTGGTATCATTCATTAATAACTCGTTCTCTTTTTCGATTTTTTTTTCGGATTAATACTGTTTAATAAGATCCACCTTAAATCTGTTGTTTTAAGATCATGAGCTATTATGATGTTCTGATCCATTCGGAATAATTTTTATGGATTGTATTTTTTCAATAATAATCGATTGCATTTCTTACGAGGGAAGCTCAATCAAGCTCAACGCAGTGCATTTGACGTTGCCAATTTGTCATACCTCAATTTTTTCATTGAGAGGCAGTTTTAGGAGCGAGACAGTGGGCGCTTGCCCCTGGCACAGAAATTTTAGGGGCGCAAAATTTTAAATAAATAATCTAACGGTAAATAACGATAGATAATCAAATGATAAATAATCTAACAAATAATAATTTTGGGATTTTGGGATTTTTCTGCATAAAGTTGAGGGCGCAGTTGGCATTAAGTATAAGCAAATTGAATCAGAAATTTTCGTTTTTCGAATCTTCATCACCATTCCTTGAAAATAAAAATAAGTAGATCGAATTTAATTAATATTAATGTTTTTTGTGATATTTTGTATTCAAACTTATTAGTGTTTTACAGAATGCCAAGATAATTAATAATTTTTCAGAGGCTTAAGTAAAAAAAGTCAGATTTAAATACATGGAAAATTTTGTTAATATATGAAAATTTTCTAACAAATGAAAATTTTGTTAAATTTGGCCTGAGAATTTTTGAGAGACAGGAGAGGGTTCTAATCATGGTTTTTCCTCTGGCGCGAGAGAGGCAAGGGCTGCCACTGTCTCCTTCCGACATACGTCACATTCGTGTGTGTCTGAAAGTACTAAATTGTCATTAAGAATAATATTGCTGTATAAAAGTTTTAAATTTAATCGTTCTTTATTTTAAAGCAAGTTCGTAAGTAGTGTATTAAAACTACAAACAACTTTTTGCGTCATTTGAAATAGCTTTAAAAATCTTATTTTAATGTATTCTTACAGCGTCCTGTGGTTTTGTAACTTTCGGTCAGACGTAGTCCTAGATCCTAGAGATATAATCTAGTTCTGAACAAACAAATTGCAGAAATGTTTCTTATCTTATCAGTTATAATCGGATTTCGATTAAGCATTTACTGTAAATCTTTCTTATTCTAGTTTGCCAGACATAAGTTTTTTTGAAAATAAATCTGTGAAAATTTATAAGTACTGGTGATAAAAACTGTTCAAGTATGCTACGTTTTAAAGATAGAACTTTCCAGGTATTCATTGTCTTGTTGTATATTTTTTGTTTTATTTGAGAGTAAGTCCTCTGCGTTCAACAGAGCATATTGTAATCAGGGTTGCCATCCCCAGGGATTTATCACTATTTCTAGTGATTTTTTTTATATTGCCTGAAAAAAACACTAAATCAGCACATACATCACTAGATTATTGACGAAAATAACTAAAAATCACTAAAATCTAGTGATTTTTTCACTGGACGGCAAACCTAATTTGAATTAATTACAATTAGTAGCAATAACTAACAGAACAAGCATAATTACAGTGTGTTCTATTGAATGCGGTTTGAACAACAAAATGTGTTTCTAACATAAAAATAATATTAATAAAAATCGTGCAAATCCTTTAAACCTCTGAAACTAACCAAAAATATTGTTAATTAATATTCCAAGAATTTTTATTCTGTAAAAGTTCGAATTAGTGCTTATTGAGCTCTGAAGCACAACAAGCAAATAAATAATTGCAAGAGGTTTCAATAAGTGCTTTTGAACGCAATGCAATGATTGCAATTGGCTATTGAACACTAAGAATTACAAAAACAATTAGGATAAGCTAACTGAACGCGGGGAGAATCTTATAGTTGAATTTGAGAATATATTCCGTACGTTTTGTCTAAAGAATTTCGCACTGTCTGTTTTAGGCATACGATACAAGGCTATTGAACTTTGGGCATCTTGCCTTGATGTAAACTAAACAGTTTAGTTTTTTTTATCCCTGGTTAAATTATATCCTTACATCTACATCAATTTAGGGATTTAGTAAAGAAAAACTATTCACTTTTCAAAATCAGGTTGTTCATCTGTTTAATTTTTTCGAGCGTTTTTTAGGTTAAAAAATTAGCCCATGTGCTTGCTTTGGGCAACATATGGACCTATTATTATTTCTAGTTACTATTATTTATGAGCCTATTTACTCTTTACTACTGTTATCATTATGATGGATTCTGAATCTTGGTACACATTAAGAGAGCGAGCCTCTTGACCTGGCCTCCCTAAAATGTCATTATTTTTGTCAATAGGTACCTATAGTGTCCATAAAATGTGCTCTTGCTTGTTGTTCTTCAAACAATAGCCCTCTCTCCGCAAATTAGATTGAAGATGATTCAAAATGGGGACCCGTTGTACGATTCAGTCTTTGTCAATTATTTTCGTTCTGGCCGTCTCTTCATCTAATCGTTGATCCCTCCTCTATTGTCGGTGATGTATGCCGAGGCTTATGGACTTGATTTCTGTAAAGAAGTAGCAAAACTTATAGCTGCTAATCTTCATCTAATTTAATTGAGACTCCATGGGCCGTTCTTATGGATGTGGGCGGGAAGAGTGTCGTCGTCCCTCAGAGAGGCTCGATCGAGCACGGACACGGGACACCATAGCTGTAGCCAACTAGCCATTTACTAGGCTTTGCTGAATCAATTTAACCAGTCCTTGTAGTAGTTATGCTGATAAAAAGAAGTCCTCTCCCGGTAGAACTGCTTATGAAAAAAATATAGAGATCTCTCTTGCTCCTCCAACTCGTACTACTTGCCACTGAGTTTGATAGAGATCCGATAACCTTTTTAGAATACGGACCCTCCACCTTAGAGGCCATATTGTGTCTGTACATCCTAAATGCACAACCTTGACGCTGGATTTTACTTCCCATCTCTTTACTGTTCCTATGAGCTGATCGCAGCTGCAATTGATTTAGTCTGCTTACACGAAATTCTGAAAGTGAAATTCTAGAAAGTGATCAAAATCGAAAGTTTTTGTAGAAAATAAAAAATTCACCAGCTTTTTGGATTTCTTGATTTAGGGAGGTTTTTTTTCTAAAATTTTTGCCTAGAAATCTAGAAGAGGTATTTTTTTTTTTTTTTTTTTTTTTTTTTTTTTTTTTTTTTTTTTTTTTTGTATCTCAGCTTTTGGAGGGATCAGTCTATGTTCAACCAAAATTCCGACATAACATGATCCCTAAGGAGTTTACTTAAAGGAGCTGAGACTGTTTCTATTCTGACATATTGCTTTTTTTTTACTATTTAGTAGAATAGATTTTTGGGGGGGTAGGGGGGGGGTGGAATTATGCAAACTTCAGAGAAATATGATGCCATAGAAAAGTTCCATAGAAAATCGCAAAATATACAACCTACGAAAGCAGTACTGTTGCTCCGCAACGAAATTGTCGGTAATTGACTATCCTATCAGCTTCTTCTAATTGAACCATTCATTTTGATACACTTTGTTTGTGCTACTGTATACAGTAATGAGTGATTAGGCCATTTAATTAATAGCGTTTTACTAAATAATGTAATAGGAGACAAATTAACGAAATGTACTCATTAATTTTTTAGTATGTCACGGAGAAAATGGGTGCCGCAGAAGGCACGAAGCTTGATGAAGATTTTTGTGAGATGGAAAAGGTAAGAACATTTTCTTTTATAATTCAGTCTTATAATGTCAAGGAAGTAAAAAAAGAAGAAAATGTAAGTTTTTATAGAACATTAAAATAACCTGAATTCAAATGAAAAGAATAAAAGAGGTAAATCAGGTTCAAATAAGCGAAAATAGGGGGCATTCATCATCAATTTGTTTTACAGAAAAGAAATTAAAAAATATCGGGGGTGTCAATCAGGGGGGGAGATAGGATTTGCCCAAGATTTATTTTTTTACCTTCAGGTTTGGGAAACATTTTTTGGTATTTTCAATGAAAAATTACTTTTTTTTGAATTTTTACATAAAACATCGCCCCCTCCCCTAGATTTTGAAAGAACCTCTCCCCCCTTAATATCCATGAATTGACGCCAGTGAGTAAAATTCTCCCTTTATCTGCAAATTTAGTCGAGCTTGTGTAAAAACAAGAATAATGAACTATGGAATAATTGATGATTATCTAATGGAACAATGTCAATACATAAAAACATCATTTAACCATATTTAATTTGGACCACCATATGAATTAATCATCCATTAATAAGGCAACATGTAACCTAACTATCCGTAACTTGAGCATACGCAGCTCAACCAGCTATGACGATCAAACTGTACATTCGGCTGCGCCGTTCCAGTGGTTACTAAAGCTTTTGTCTCAACTTCTGGAAAAAGAATTGTGGACTTAGAATGCATAGTTGCTAAGAACTCATAAAAAAAAATTATTAGCTTAGGAACGTTCAAATGGGATGTTCAAATGCAAAAATAGCTTTAAAACAGCATTTCGAACTTCCAAAAAAGGTATAAAATACAATACAAAACTATAACACTCTAATGTTTTCCGCAGTTATTTTTTAAAGGAAGAAATTCGCAAGTTTTATTTAAATTCTTGAAAGTTTTTGAATTTCTTTTTGAATTATCAACAAAATTGTTTGTAAAATCGTTACTAACGTTATTATGGTGGTACGGCATACCCCTCCTGAAAAATCCCCTCCCCGGAAAAGTCCCCATCCTCCGTGGAAATTCCTCCCGAAAATATCCCCTCTCCCGCGGAAAATCCGTCCCGTGGAAAATTCTTCCCTCGTTAAAACTGAGCAGCCAAAAGGAAATTAAGGCAAATAAAAAAAAAATGAAGAGCAAAAGAGATTACGTAATATTCTACCTATATTCCAAAATACATGTAAGATGTATAGTCTAGAATCAAACAATTCGTGGTAACGAATTCGGGCCAATAGTAACCAAAAGTTTAAAAGAAGGAATTTTGGTAACAATTAACACATCAAAAAAATTGGCTTTTTGTTATTCCAAATATATTAAGTTCATTATGTTTAATATTATAAATCAAACACTACGAGCCTGAGAAAATTTGCCTGAATTTTGAGGAATTGGGGAAACACCTCCGAAAAGGTAAGTGATCTTAATGAAAATCACACCATTAGATTCAGCATACTAGAGAAAATCTTACTGAGGAGGTTTTATATACTCCTATAAGAGAGTGTTTACACACTCCTGAGTAAGAAAACTCTACTCTTATCTACAAAAAAATACGGGATTTCGACTTTTTGGAAGAAATATTACAGATGCGTTTTCTTTCAGGGGTGATTGGTCCTAGAAGATCATTAGAGGGCTATTTGATTGGAAATTAAAATTCTAGAGCTCTTATAAAATTACAAAAAAGATAGTGATATTTGGAATAAGGAGCTCTGTCAATTTTACAGTTTTTTTTTGCTTAGTTCTGACTTACAGTATGACTCCTTGTTATTTAAATTAAATTAGGAAAAAAAATGTTCTTTTAAGGTATTTCAGACGGGAGAATCTTGTGATGTGCGCCTAGTGGTCGGGTTCTCGGTTGCAACGGTGAACTGGTATCATGCACTATTGTTGTCGGCAGGGGAGTCATACATGGAGAAATGGGGGGATACCCTTCCCTTATGTTTTCAGCTAGTTGGGTAAAAAAAATGAGTTGGTTAATTAGCAGCGTAAAGTGCAACTGTTTTACTCGCTCTTTTTTTTTTTTTTATTAGGGCAAGTGGGCTGATGGAAATACATAACGTAAAACCAATGAAAGAAGATCAGTCTCACTCAACAAAAACACAAAATAATGTAATTTTAGCAGCAATATCACTCAATCGTTAGCAATCAATTCATAATATGTGCAAGCAATCAAGTTTTGAGTACATGTACTTCAAATTTGACCTTTTCTATGGAAATTCACTGTTTATTCACTTCTACAAAATTTTAATTTAAGGGTGCCCTATATTTCGGGAAATTGGGTGCAAATTTGAAAAAAAAAACTAAGAAAATTGAAAAATTTCTTGAAAATACAAGAAATGAAAGGAACACTTGAGTTTTTATGAAGGTTAAGGGTATTAAGTCCCCCTTCAAATTCGCGCTTCCCACGCGTGCGTGCCAGGTATTTACGTGGTGGTTTTTGAATTGAAAATGACAGTTACTGACTTATCATGCGTAAAAATCGATATTATGGCCTAATGTTCATGTTTGATATCCCTCATGCTAAAGTAAAGACTCGGAAACTCATAAAGACTGGAAATTCAAGTGACCCAACTGGAAACTTACGAATGCAATTCCTTAAATTGGCTATAGTGCTTTGTCCATTTGATCGTGTATTGCCTCTGGTCCTAGACTTATAAGCTTTTTTATTTAGCTTTAATTCAATTAAACGCTGCTTTACTAATGATGGCCTTGTTACCCTTGGGCATAAAATGGATACTGTATAGAATTTCGTTTTTTTTATTATTAGCGCCTTTTCGTTTCTTTTCGTTTGTTTCACGTAAGAACATCGAAGAAGAAAAAAGTTAAAAAACACATGTAAAGGGGCGAATGGGTGATAGGTGCTCCTTTATTATGCTATTGCTGTTCGGAAGGAACTTTCTCAGATCTAACGGAATACCCTTTCTCATTGCATCAAAATCTCATATACCTGAGAGGTATTTATGGTTATTAATACAAGAAGTCAGTTGTCGGGTGAAGACAGCTAATGAGAGTGGGTATACCTACATGTGTATCTTTTTTGTAACATGCCACACAGTGCAAGACACACCAAAGGCCTGATATTCTTCTAATTATTTCCCAGTTTAACTAGTAGTTCTTTTACCTATTGAACCTTTGCCTGAAGAAACCAAGAGATAACTGAAACCAAGAGATGACTGATGGGATAGGAGTTGGCTCCGGTTAGGCATGTAGTGCCGGATGAATCTGTGATTCAAGTTCTCTCGCCTAGGTGTCTCGTCTTTGAGGTTACTAGGGCAAGTTGTGTGTCTTATGTGTTTGTCTAGTCGCCTTTTAAAACTGGTGACTTTAAAAGTAGTCGTAGCACTTTGGCTATACAAGAGCCTGTGTTACTAGCCCTATTTTGCTTCCTTCCGAGTGGGGCTTATTACGTTCTGTGTCCCTCCCTCCCCCAGTATGAAGCGGGTTGCCATTTTCGACAGAAGGTCTCATGCTGGAATTATTCGAGATTTATGGTAGAATACTTTTGAGCATACAATGAATCCCAGCTGTATTACGGAAGTGTTGGATCCAATGAACGTGGTTGTTTCAGAAAAATTAGCTGATATATACAATTCTAGGAGACAAAATTCATTAACTCTCATGGTGGTTTTAAGATAAAGTTAGGATAATGGTGAGGGACTTTCAATCTGAAGATAATGTGCTCTTTTGTTTTTGCTGCATCAAATCTGGCCATCTAGGCATCAGACCATTTCTCAATCTCCATGTGATAAGATACATTTTATTTTAAAAACGCCAGTAGAATGCTAATATTGAATTCTACGGGCCCTATGTACCAAACAGGTTTTTCTAGTAGTCCTATTCTACAGGGCATTACACCTTTTCAAAGAGGAACGAGTATAACTTGATTGGTGATTAGGA
>JAQQPU010016138.1:5361-20313 GCA_029168905.1 Artemia sp. Kazakhstan ARC1039
GGCCCGGAGGCCCCCCCTGCATACGTCCCTGGTCATGGCGCTTTGTGTTAAATTAAAAAAAATGTTTTTCTGATAGAAGTAAAGAGTGAAGTTGAAACTTAAAAGGTACAAAAATAATTGATTTGCTATTTATACAACATATATCTGTAATACTGGTTCAAGTATGATGTTTCCATCTTTTTTTTGTACAATTCTCTAGTAATAACGCTTTACTGAAAACACAAAACCGACACAAAATAAAACAGGACTAGGAGTACAAAAGTCCTTAAGTAGCCTAAAGACCTGAAAAAAACTTAAGCAAGCTCAGTTTCTAATAAACTGCAAGTGTTATAGAATTCTGCAAATATAGGGAGGTATGACAAGTCAGTTTTTGAACCAGTACTGTAGATAGGCTATATGTCTGATAAAATGTGAAGCAATAATTTTTGTTAGTTTTACGTTTCAACCCCTCTCTTTACTTCCATCAGAAGAATTGTATTTCAAAAATTAATCTTTGTTCGTTTTTAGGTTCTAAGAATTTGAATGATAAACCTGACAAAAAGATCTTGGTCTTATTTAGGTGAAAAAACAAAAGTAATCATGAAGAGTTTTCTTAAAATAGGGCAAAAATACATATTTTGCCTTGCATCTCTCTTTGACTTTTTCAAAAAAAAAAAGATCTGTAATTTTGCCAAATAAAAGAGACCAAGGGGTATATTACCCTGGGTATCTTTAAGGAGTTACAGGTAAATAAAATCCAGTTGTTCATAAAGCATTACCGTTCTCAAATATAGCCTATAGACATTTTGGAGAGCTGAAGGACGTTAAATTAATTTATAATCTGTTGTCAATATGCGAAAATTCATTTTATATTCGCTGTGCAGTCTTTCTGCCACAATCCTGCAAAAAATTTGAACTTGTTTTTATTCTTTTTTATTGGCTTAAAATTTCACACAGGAGAGCCAATCTCGTTTTGAAATAAGGGGATTATTTGTCCTTCCAGAGATTACATTCAATTAAGAAACAATGTGAATCGCCTAAATCAGCAAAATTGAAGCACGCTGGTTATCTTGGAACTATAGGACATAGACCACTTTTGGAGGCAGTTACGCAGGAACATTTTTTCAGGGAACAATTATATATTTTTGTAAGAATTGCCTAGAAATTCAAAAAATCAAGATTTGAGAGAATAGGCCCCAAGCCCCCTCCCGCGCACGTCCCCCTCTCTTACTCCCTTTATTCATAAAACACCTGCTTATTAAAAACAATAAAAAAAAACAGAAACATAATAACCGTTTTTTCCGCTCTGTAAAATTTATGTTGTGTAACATACTTTCTTTTGATTGACCGCAAGCGAAAATGTCACCAAACAATTTTGCATACGGATCTAACTATCAGTGCTAAAATCTTGAGACCGCACCTGTGAAATCTTAAAGAATCTGTCTTATAGATCACATCAAGAAATTGTCATGCTGTTTTGTTCCTAGCTTAAAGTGTCACCCACCGTGTTCACAAAGCCCTTTTTTCACACCTAGCACCACGGTTGGTATCACACTACCCATTAACTCTCAGACCTCTATTAGCATTTATATCCGTCAGTAAAACAAAAGTGGAGGTATTTATGACATGGTCGTAAGAAGAAAAATACCACAAAGACATTGTCTAGATCTTTTATTGGGCATTTTTTGTGCTATGAAATGCTAAAGTATAATAAAGGTAAATTAATTAGAATGAACAATTAAAAATGAGGAATCTTGAATGATTATTGTTAGTAGGCTATAGCAGAATAAGTTCTCAGGGTTAATCTATGTAAAGTGGATTTATGTTGATAAGTATGTAAAAAAAAAAACTACATTTAAGCACTAAAAGGGGCTTATCTAACAATCATAGAGTACAGCAGTAGAGAAGGGAGGTAGGTATCACTTATTTTCTTAAGAGCGCAAAAATCAGTTCTGTATGCCAAGGAAGTAATTTACCATAGGGCAGGGGGGCAACTGCACCCTCAAGACCTGATTTTGCCCCCCCCCAACCCCTGTCGAAGTTTGGCTTCTGCAAAAAATATTGTCAAAACTAAGATAAGCCTGCATAATTCAAGCATCCAGAGAAACAGGTCAGCTTTCTTTAGTATATCTTTACCTTTATGGTGCTATATCGCTCATTTTTCATTTTTTACTTTCATTTTCACATGATTTGGGAAAATAGGCTACAACCTTGCCCCCCTCCCCCATATTTTGAGGAAATTACGCCACTGCTGTATGCAGGGATTCTCTTCGGTTGGGGTAACAATAAAAATCAATACTGTCAGTTCTGAAATCATAAAATGTTTCTTTAGAAAATTCAGAAGTCTCGTGAACTAGCTTCTGGCGCTTCTCTTTTAATTACTTGTTGATCAGTTTTGACTTTTCATGAAGCTGCAGTATGAATTTTGTCAGTGCATTCATCGATAGTGACATCATGAAGATTTAGCTGAGGAGAAGGGGATAAAATGTATATTTTTAAAAATAGTGGGGCAAATTTGCCTATTTGTTTCAATTTTGCAATGAAAATACCCCCTAGGAAATGGTATTTTCAAAACTAGGGGCGGCATAAGCCCCCTACACACTTCCTCCAGTTGACGCAACCGTTTATTGCTGCTGAAAAGCTCTGATAACTTGAATCAAAGAATCAGAAACTTTTCTTCTATAGTAAATTATATGTTTTTTCCCTTAAGTGTTGCTTAAAATTAAAGGAAAAGAAGCACTGACCCCTGATAGGATAGAAAAGCAAGAGCCTTTTAAAATTGTAGATGAAAGATAGCTTTACAGGAAAACACCTGTAATTTGGTTCCACGAAATGAAAAAAAAATAAGGGGACGAGGTGGGCTAGCAGTTTTGTAGAGATCAATTACTACACGACTACGCGTTATTTGAACTCGTGAAGGAGCTTCGAAGGGATTTTGAAAAACGGTTAACCAAATTTTTCGGAGCTTTTTGATATTAGGAACATTTTAATTTTCCCGATAGATGAGACTGTTTTAACGGAATGATGGCCAAGGTACTGCAGAAGGTGAAATTTTTTTCTAGCGAATTGAAAGGCTAGGTTAAAAGACAAGAAGATCCAGTGAAAGGCTTAAATATTAGTGTATCAATTAGTCTAATTTTCTATAGAAGTGTCAAAGACAGTGTATTAGAAGTGTCAAAAACAGGCGAGGAACAATATTTTAAGCTTAAGTTATATCAAACAATTCGTGGCAACGAACTGTAAGCAAGAAGTAAAACGGGACCAAAAGTAACCGAAGCTCCAAGAAACAGAATTTTGTTAGCAATTGACACGTCAAAAAAATTGGAGTCCAAATACATAAAATTCATAAGGTTTAATGTTGCCCATGAAAAGTACCGTGTCGGAGAAAACTAACTGATTTTTGAAAAGGGGTGAAACGCCCCCAAAATGTCAAGTGGTCTTATGAAAATCAAGCCTTCAGCCTATATTAAAAATATTAGAGAACTACTTTAGAGGTTTCAAGCTCCTATCTACAAAAATTTGCTTTCGAATTTTACATTCAAATATAAGTAAATTTTGCATCTTTTCCCAAAACAAATTCATTCCTGAAACGCCACGTATTCCATATAAGATAAATGTTTAATATGGATATTTATATTCATCCTTGATTTAACTACGCTGGTTTACTTTCTTTTTCATGGAATTATGTTTAGTGTTTGTAAATATAACAAAATCAAAATAACATAGGTGAGAGTATACATGGGTAATAAGGGTGATTCCCTTCTGTCCATGTAAACAGGACAGAAACACATCAAAAAAGGCAAGTTTTCAGTATATGTAGATAGACAGGGGGGATTCCCCCACATGATTTCAGGATCTTGAAGATTTTCTCGAAAACTCAAGAAATTTTTCATGCACAACCCACGAAGGCAGTTTTTTTTTTATCAGCTTTTGATTGGGTGCAAAAAAATAGCTGAGTGTTTAAAAAAGATTTTATTACGAAAATTAATTTGCAAACGAGTTTACATTTCTACATGCCACCTTGACAGTTTATGCATTTGTCATTGCTGTGAGCAAACTGCGTATTACTCTCACTATAAGATGTCCCACTAATGATTTGAAGTGGGATTGAGACGGGTTTTTTGGGCTCATTGGCAGTTTGGAACCGCTGCCTCCAAAGCCCTAAAAATGTACATGTTCAGTTTAAGGAAAAGATGGAAGAGCCACAGATAAGTCGGAACTATATTACAGACGTTTGAAAATGCCCCATTTAAATTGATGAAGGGCTTAGATGAACAATGGGAGGACGTGTTTCCCTCAACGTTTGCCTATTCCTTTTTGAATCGTTTATTATTGTTGTTTTTTAATTCTGTTACCAGTCCTGAAATAAATTCGTGCAAAAATTCCTGTTTCAAAAACAGTTATTACGACAGTTTCGCCTTTTTTAAAAACAGAACATAAAGCGTACGCTATATTTTCCCTTTTTTTATTATTTATTTGACGGAGATTTTTTCTTAAATAATATCCAAAATGTAGTATTGGCTATCATCAAGTGAAGAATTGAGGCAGCCACGTGCATGATTTACCAACATATTGGATTTTAAGGTGACACAAATAAAGATTTCCATTCTTTTGTATAAGTAACCTTTTGTGAAAGGTTAAAACCAACCGTTTCCACGGTTTACCCAAGAAATAATCAACCACCAAGCCCCCAACTGAGTATCTCTATAGATACAGTAGAAACAGTAACGCCAGGTGTATCCATGAAAAGAATTCCTTTAGATTCTAGTATCAGTTATTGAGACCCTTAAGATCCATTATATCAGTATAACACCTTCATTTGAAGCGGAAACTCAGCTCTTCCATTTGATTGGCCAAGAATTTTCGCGCAAAGAGTTCTCATTGGTTGACTAAAGAGCACCCCCTGGGCGAGCTCTTCATGATGGATGAGTAAATGCCTCTGGCAAAAAGACGAGAACAGACAGAATGTCACCTTTGGTTAGATATAGCCAGTTTAGTGAATTCAATTTCAATGTGCAATTGTGAAGCAGAGAAAAGGTGAATAAAGACGAAGATAGCTGATAAATACTCTTTATACTCAAGTATCTGTTTGAGAAGGAAGACACGAGCTTGTAAGTATTTGTCTATGTCATTGTTCTCAGATCATTTTTTTCGTCTTATATATCATGATAGAATGGCAATTCGTTTTTGTCAATGAATCAAAGAAACAAATTAACAATTGCAATATTTCTTATGTCGAATTTTGTTTACACTTATTTAACGATATAGAAGTGCATTTGTTAATTATCCATAATAGGGGAAGATGGTTATTTGCATAATTGGCAAGTTAAATAGTAGCCTGTTGGGCAATTAGAGCTGTGGGTACAAACGTGATACTATGAGTATTTAACTTTCTTTTTGCGAGGGACATGTAGAGTTGGAGAAAAATAAAATAACTAGGTTGAAAGGGGCTACAAATATTGCTGATTTGATTTATTGTGGAAATTTATGTTCGAATATTTGAAAGCTTTGTTTTTAGAAGGGTGTGGAAAATTTAGCGATAATAGCTAGGTATGAAAATGAAGTTGTTAGAGATAGACGTAATAACAGACATAATAGTTCAAATGAGGGGGGGGGGGGGCATTGTTTTCCTTTAAGAAGGGGATAGAAGATTGTTCGATAATATCTAGATAGGGACGGCAATGTAGTTTAAAAAAAATACAAGTATCAACACACAAAAGGCTTAAATAAGGGGGGGGGGGTTACCGTGGTATTTCTGAATTAATTCATTTCAGAGACAAAAATTTAAAACTTCTTTAAGGCATTCCTATAGGACTTGTAGCACTCTTTTTCAATTTCAAATTTGTAGGCTCTGTTTTTAGATGCGTTACAATTTAAACATTATCGAAAATGAGATTTTTGAAAACATTGGTATTGTAGATGCTGCTCAGAGAAAATTAATTGTCGGACAGTTTTAAACTGATAATTGAATAAAATTAATAACAATTGTGCATTGTATTGTTCACTTTTGTCACCGTTTGTTTATGTGCAGTTTTGTTTGCACCAAGTGAAATTTCTCCCGGGGAGGGGAGAATCCCACTACCAAAATATTACGACGTATGCTATCTTCAAATGTTACAGTCAATCAATTTATACAACCAATAAATTCACAACAAAAACACTTCAACATGGACTCCCCCGTAAGGTCCCCCTTTACGTCCTGTTATTACAGTTTTTTTCCTCCACTGGGGAGATTCGTCAGTTCATTTTGCCCCCTTCTTATACTGGTCCCTATATACGTTCATATACAAATATAATAAACATAACCCAGGCTATAATTAAGGATAAATAGGTCTCGGGATGTACTATTTGTATAATTTTTTATTGAAAAGAAATTGGAATTATTGATGCTGCACTTATGATTTTTAAAACAATATTGTAATATTACTTCTCTCTCTCTCTTTCTCTCTTTCTCTCTCTGTCTCTGTCTCTTTCTCTCTCTGTCTCTCTCTCTTTCTCTCTCAGAAATCATGTACACCAGGGGGCATGTGCCAAGCGTGGCGGAACTCCACGGCACGCGTGGAGAATCTGGACGGCAAATGGGGTGTTCCAATATTTATACCAGGTTGCGGGAAGTCAGCGCCTCCTCGAGCGAGTCAAGAAAATAAAAGAGTTTCTACTACTTGCATCAATTGTGACATTGAAATATAAAATAAAAAATATCCAAGTGTCCGAAGGGGATATACTATTCCCCCAAGAACCGAACCTTACCCCCCTCCTCTTAGACACATCTAGAAAAAGTCTGCTTATCTGAAGTTTTTTGTTAGTGTCCGTGCTTATGTTGTTTTGTAAGTTTTCCATTGTTTCTTCGCGGGAACAATTCTTTTGTTCTGTCCTTTTATTTTATAAGCAAATAATGGCCTCCTACCTCGAATGGCCCTCAAGGGGACCTTTCTTGTACTACAGTTAGCACTTCACACGTGCACTGTGATTAACTCCTCGGGCATGATTTTGGCCGGCATTAGTGGCTTCAATTTATCCAATCTCAACACTGTACCTGCAAAATATCTTGCCTCATAGTCAGATACTGGGTAGGCCGACCAGTGACTGAACGCGGATAATTTTTTGAATTTACATAAGCGTAACAATAACAGGGAATGGGGGAAAAAAAAAGAAAGAAAAATAGAGTTTGACAGATTTTTTTTCAAGATTTTGGATAGTAATTGTTACTATCAAAAGGGCTTTTGGAGGCACAATTTGAAGATAAAAAATTTTTTTTTGTCAATTATTCACTCAAAAAATGCAAGGTCAAACTCAACAAATTTACAGTAGAATAAAGCGGGATATGCTTCAACAAGGGGACGCCAAGCCTGAGAGCCACCTATTGCAGTCAACTTACCAACTATACTATATTAAAGCATCAAAACATGGTATGAAGGAAATTTCACTATTTGAGACTATTCGTTTCAGTGTTTAATTTTTACCTGTAGCAAATTACCGTCGGTAATAACAATAATTTGTTGACTTATAAAATGTTTTTGCCAAATTAGATAAACTGAATCGTATTTCTTTTATATTTTATTACTTATGGCTCTTTCAGTTGAATATAAAACACAATCAAAACTTTGATATTTTAAGAAATTATCTGGAGAATAACTAGGAGTAAATTCTTCCATAACAATATTTACCCTGCGTTTTCTTTTGTTTCCTTATTTTTTAATCTACCAAAGGTACTGCAAATAATAACCTTGATTTTCAACGAACGGTGTATCCAGAATTTTTTTTTAATGGGGAAGGTTTTTTTTTTGGGGGGGGGAACCTTAAAAAACGTATTAAAGATTTGTTCATATACATTTTTGTTACCCTTATAAAGGTCTGAAAAACATTTTAGGGGGCCAAAGCCCCCTGGATACGGCCTTGTTTTCAACTAATTTGAAACAACAATACCTTACCTTAATTCTTCACAGCTGATTCTGTTTGAGCTATCCCGGAATAGCCACATTAACGCAACAAAACTGATTGACTTTTTGTTTGTTGCTAACAATCTTAAAAGATTTAAGTGACACATTCCACTTCCGAAGGAAATACATTACACCCTTCAGAAAAAAAGGAAATAGGGGAATACGGGGTGGAACGAAGTACTAAGTTTAAAATGATTTTTATTAATTTGAAGGAGTCAATATAAAAGGCTACAAAAGAGCTGGAGTAGTTGTAGCTATTGCCGCTTGGCGCAGCACCTTTCTTGTCATCTAAAAATCGCCTACCCCGTTTCGCCCCTTACCCCGTGTTCCCCTAATAGGGGCTAGAAATACATATCTCGCAATTGCTTTGTGTGATTGCTTCTATCCTGACATGTGCTTCTGAAAGTTAAGACACCTGAAAAGGCACAAGACTGGGCGCAGTTTGTTTAGAATGACCAATTGACATATAGGTCTTTGCTTTTGAGGAGCATTGGGTTTCGGATTCCTCCATTATGGAACCACGAAGACGGCCATAAGTCTATCTTAAATAGTCGGTAATTGATACTACAATTTCAATTCCAAGCAATAAATGGTGCCTAATATAAAAATTGTGTCTTGCAAACTTGAAAGAGCTAAAAAAAGAACTAACTAGAACAGGACTTTTTTCAATGAGGGCTGGGGTTCAACGTTTTTAATTCTTTAAAATATCAATTGGCTCATTAGAAGTCGCATCATTTGGGGGGGGGGGGGGGGAAGGAGGGCAGTTATACGAATGACCTGTCTCTTGTATTTTCAAAAAAATTCCCCCTTGAAATAATTAGCTTTTTATGTTCCTGGACACAATAAAAACTATTAATAATATTAAATGCTTTCAACCTTTCCACTTAGGTTTTCACCCAATTTATGCGTCTTTTCCGTTCCCCAATTTACTCACTCCCCTCCCCCTCTTAAAAAAATTGTGCGAATGGCTGCCAATATGGTACCATCCCAAATTACTAATTATGTTAACCACTTTTAAGGTTTCCATCTTGGAAGGAACCAGTGGCGGATCCAGGGGGGGCGAGGGGAGTGCGCGCCCCCCTAGCATAGTCTAAAGTAGTATAATTTATTTAATTAACTCAAACTTGCGTTAAATAAACTTGCTCCTGACGCAAGTTTATCGGATCAACCTATTTTGTCCCCCCCTAAATTTTTTTTATCAGATCAACCCATTTTACCCCCCGCCACCTAAAAAAATATTGGGTCCGCCCCTGGAAGGAACTCAGCCATCCTAAGCAACGTTTCAGTGGCGTAAGGCTCAATTTTTTTTTTTTATTAACAAATGGGTCACAAAAAAAACAACATACAAATCTCCATATAATGCTAACAAAATAAAACTGCATATAATACCAACAATATCAAAATAGGTCCCGACGCATATTAGCGTGTTTGGGATGACCCAAAAAAAAGGATCACTTCAACTACTTATACTCTAATACACTACCTCGGGGAAATAATACTCTCTCACTCCTCCTCTCCTCCCCCACCCCTACTAAACAATTAATCAGCATTCTAAAGATAATACATTTTTTTATTTTACAGGGAACTTAAAGGAATTCAACACTCATATTCTATGATTCATCATGCTTCCTTTCATATACCGACAATCACCTCAATCAACACACAGGAAAATTTTTCTCTTTTAACACTCACAAACATATACTCACTCCCAGATCAATCACCTTATCCGTGTCTACAATACTGGTTAAAACAAATACATCGCAAAGAAGCACGAAATTCCTCAAGAACCTTCTTACCTTTTGGTTCCGCCGGAAGCCTGTTCCATACTTCAGGACCAATATACCTAATAGAAAATTTAGATCTGGTAGTAACTGGAACCGGCGTTCTAACTAATTCAACATTTCTAGTTTCATAACTATGATCCCTTTCATTATAAAGTTCCGAAAAACATGCAGGTAACAAATTAGAAAAAAATTTATACATAAACAAATTTACATAAAATTTAACCAAACCAAAGAATGGTAAAATTTTTAATTGGTGATACCTCGATCTTACCGAATTTTGGGACAAATCATTGGTCAAAACTCTTACAGCTTTATTTTGTAACACACGGAGCGGATACAAATGGCTAGTGAACGTCGACGACCAAACTGTAACACAGTACAACAAATATGGATGAATAAGAGAAAAATATAACATTCTAATAACCTTTTTAGGAAAAAAAATTTTCAGCTTCCGCAGAGTTCCAACATTTTTGGCTAATTTAGTACTTATAAATGCAATATGATCTTTAAAACTTAGGCATTCATCTACAATTACACCAAGATACCTTACTGTACTTGTCCGTTTTATACTTCCATTTACTAACTCAATTTCTTCAATCCATGGATAGTAATTTGCACTTCTGCCATGTAACATGAACATTGTTTTCTTCTGATTAACAAGCAGTTTGTTCACTCACATCCACCTCTCGATTATCACCATTCCTTGTTTCATGCCATTTTTCAAATCCGCTTCTGTTTTCGCAGCCATTGTAAATTGAGTATCATCAGCAAAACTTGGAAGTATTGCTCGCACCGGGCCATCAGTGTACCTTGGAGTTGACAGTTGCTTGAGGCATCCATTTAAATCATTAATGTACACAAGAAATAATAGGGGACCCAACACAGACCCCTGTGGCACACCGCACTTTACTACCATCTCTTCTGACAGGACTGTGTCCAGCCGTACTCTTTGCATTCTTCCTTCAAGAAATGAAGCAATCAAGTTCAGACTTTTAAAACGAATTCCAGCATTTTCAAGCTTAGCCAATATAATCTTATGATCAACACAGTCAAAAGCCTTCATAATATCTAGAAAAATTGAACCCACCTTTAACCCTGAATCTAGGCAATCGTTAACAAATGTTGTCAAAAAAAATAAAGCATGCTCTGTAGACATATTTTTTCTAAAACCAAATTGACAAGAGTGAAAAAAACATCTTTTTTCAAAATAATCCATCAGTCGTCTATAAATCAATTTCTCAAAAATACGAGAAATCATTGGAAGTAGAGCTATCGGACGGTAGTTGTTCATATCTTCCTTATCACCTCCTTTATACAGAGGAATAACCAAAGCACTTTTCAAGCAATTAGGGTACACTCCAAATTCAAAACATTGATTAAAAAGGTACAACAGATGACTAGATATAATTGGGTAAATTATTACCAGATATAATTGGGTAATATAATTGGGTAAAAGCCTTCAAATTGATCACAGTAATATGTTTAATCATATGTTGTATTTGCTTAATATATAATTTATGAGAAGGTTTTGTGAAAATTTAACAACCTTTAATATATTTGTCTTATCTTTCACGTTTTTTCAAACTCACCCCTTCCTCTTCCTCGCAAAACAATCCTTTCGCACTTGCATGGAAGACAATATTGTAACCTTAAACATCATTGATGGTTCTAAACACTTTCAAGCGTTTCATTTCTGTTAAAGTATTTAGCCATTCAAAGCAGCGAGTCAGAGTGGTCTACCCCATTAGAGCCACCTCCCCCCAAAAAAGTTCACATCTATTTTTACTGTGCAGGGCACTAATTTCCATGCATTTCAGGTATTATTGATTAGAAGATGTGTGACAACACCCCAACTTACCCAGCTGGCTCTGCACTTAGCCATCTTTCCGGTCTAAGCATGTCTGTTGGTCACCATGCATATTCACTTCAACAGTCGTATCCTTATTCATATGCACCGCAACCCAACTTAAACTCTACCATGAACAGTATGCCTTCCCCAACTGGAAGTGATATGTCAAGGTCACCTAGTCCAATGAACAATCAAAGTTCAAATCAGGGCAGCAAAGTTTGCCAGAATAGCCAGAAAAAAACTGATGAACATATTAAACGTCCAATGAATGCATTTATGGTATGGTCGCGACTGCAGCGTAGGAAGATAGCACAGGACCATCCCAAAATGCATAATTCGGAAATTTCAAAACGACTTGGGGCAGAGTGGAAGTTGCTTACTGAAGATGAAAAAAGACCCTTTATAGATGAAGCAAAAAGACTAAGGGCAATGCATATGAAAGATCATCCGGACTATAAGTATAGACCAAGGAGGAAGCCAAAACCTACAAGAAAAGATGGATTTGGATACGCTTTACCGTATCCATCCGTTCCCATTGATGCCCTACGAGCAGGTAAATTAACACCATAGTTGTACTATCAGATTTTCTTTCAGATTCAATCTCTCTTCGTTAAAGTTCATATAGCCTACCGTGCTTTGTTGAGATATTGCAAATGATAATGCTTGTATAAAAAATAGACACTTTCTACTGCCCTACTCGAATTATGGGGGGGGGGGGTTATCACCCCATACTTTTCCCCCTTCCTAGATTTTTGAAAATATCCTTTTTGGATATTTTTATTATTGGTATTTTCGTGACACTGCCATTTGAAGCATGATTTTTTCATGAAATATTACCCAATCCTTTATTTCTAGTTTTGTCGTTTGCGTTGAACTAATAAAATGAACCAATTTTTATGGACAGTTTAAATCCACTTCATCCACTGGATTTAAATCCTTTAGCATCAAAAATAAAACACAATTTTGTGGACACTTGTTTTTTTTTTCTTTTTTTAAAATGCATAACACAAGATTTACGGATAAAATAAATATTAGGCCCAATATTTATATTAGGCCCAAAATAAAAATAAATATTAGGCCCAATTATTTAGGTCTGTGTTTCTCGATGGGATGTATATGCATCTGAGTGTCCTGTTATTCATTTAACCAGCAATATGAAAGTTATAACAGATCCAGGGCCGTTCCTAGAGGTGATGGCATTGGGGCAAATTAATTGCGGCACCTCCTCCCGGTTAAACATAAGAAAACTGAAGTCCTAGCCGCTGCACGTCTAGCCACGATGCCCGGGGCAGCTTGTCCTGGTCATCCCCACTCCCCCTCTTTGAACGACCCTGGACAGATTCGTCCTGCTCAAAATGGAATAGTGAATACAATAAATCATACTCTAGAAGTAAAAAATTAGGGGGCACATGTCCTCTAAATAGGATAATGGATTAAAATGGATATTTTAAAGAAAACAGCCAAAGGTTGCCAAAAAAGGGTTGCGTTATTCATTTAAGTAGCAATCTAAAAATTATCTATAGCAGATCCAGGGCCGTTCCTATAGGGTTGATGGCGTCGAGGCAAAATTAATTCCGGCAACTCCTCCCACTCAAACATAAATTAAAAACAGAAGTCCCAGCCGCTGCAACCCAGGCCACGGCACCAAGGGCAGCTTGCTCAGGTTAACCTCCCCCCCCTCTTTGAACGGCCCTGAGCAGATCTGCCCAACTCAAAATAGAATAATGAATAAAAAAATTATACTCTAGAAGCAAAAAAATGGGGGCACATGCCCTCTAAACCTCAAAATAGGATAATGGATTAAAATAAATCAAACAGTTCGTGGTAACGAACTGTAAGTAAGGAGCGACCCGGCTCAATGGTAACCGAAACTCTAGAAAACGGGTTTTTGATACCAATAGATACATCAAAAGAAGCAGATTTCAATGCTGATTTCAAATATATAACTTTCATCAAGTTTAGTGCTACCAAAAGTTACGTGCCTGAGAAAATTAGGTTGATTTTCAAAAAAAGGGGGAAAGACCCCCTAAAAGTTATAGAACCTTAATGAAAATCACACCATCATATTCAGCGTATCAGAGAACCCTACTGTAGAGGTTTCAAGCTCCTATCTACAAAATGGTGGAATTTTGTATTTTTTGCCAGAAGAAAGATCACGGATGCGTGTTTATTTGTTTTGTTGTTTTTTTTCCCCAGGGGTGATCGTATCGACCCAATGGTCCTAGAATATCATGGGAGGGCTTATTGGAACGGAAATTAAAAGTTCTAGTGCTCTTTTTAAGTGACCAAAAAAATGGAGGGCAACTAGGCCCCCTCCCACGCTCATTTTTTTCCCAAAGTCACCCGATCAAAATTTTGAGATAGCCATTTTGTTCAGCATGGTCAAAAATATGATAAATATGTCTTTTAGGATGAATTAATCCCCCGAAATCCCCCAGGGGAGGGCTAAAAGCTATGAACTTTACCCAATGTTAACATATAGTATTGGTTATTGGGAAGTATACAGCCGTTTTCGGGGGGTTTTTTTGGGGTGGGGGGGGGGGGTCGGGGGTTATTTTGGAGGATCTGTCCATGAAGGAAATTTTCATGGGGGAAGGGAAATTACCATGAAGGGGGCGTCGGACCTGCCAGAATTATTTATTGGTTATTGGGAATTATACAGACATTTTCAGGAAGGATTTTTTTCTGGAGGGTGGGGCTGGAGGAGGGGGTTACTCGGGAGAATCTTTCCGTGGAGGAGGTTTCTTTGGCGTAGGGGACATTTCTATGAAGGGGGTGCCAGATTTCTAAGCATTATTTAAAAAACGATCAGAAATTAAATAAAAAAAAACTTTTTTTTCAACTGAAAATAAGAAGCAACATTAGAACTTAAAACGAACAGAAATTATAACGTATATGAGGGGGTTCTCCCCCAAGTCAATACCTCGCTCTTTACGCTACAGTTTTTTTTAGTGCTTTCAAAAGAGCTATCTATTCTAACTAAACGGTCTTTGTTATTCAGGGGTTTGTGAATTAAATTTTTTTTTTACTTTTAACGTAAAGAGCGTGGTATTGACTAAGGAGAGAACCCGCTCATATACGTAATAAAAAAAAAACAACAAAAAACAAGCGATACGGCTCAATAGTGATTGAAACTTTTAAAAACGGAATTTTGATGTCAATAAATGTATCAAAAGAATGGGTTTATAATGCTGATTCTAAATATATAAATTTTATTAAGTTTAGTATTACTCATCAAAGGCTACGAGCCTGAGAAAATTTACCCGATTTTTTAAAGAGGGGGGAAACATCCCCTACAAGTAGAAGAATTTTAATGAAAATCACACCGTCAGATTCAGCGTATCAGAAAACCCTATTCAAGCTCATATCTGCAAAAATCTGCAACTTTGTATTTTTTGCC
>JAQQPU010016139.1:4684-16959 GCA_029168905.1 Artemia sp. Kazakhstan ARC1039
CCCCCCCCCCCCCCCCCCCCCCCCCCCCCCCCCCCCCCAAAACGCCGTCCACCAAACTGATCATAATACCTTTAGACTGGTCATATTTCAAACAATGAGTGGTACAAAAATATGATTCTATACCGGTATAGAAAAACCAAGAATTTTACTATAGAAAAAAGAATGGTTACTATTTTATTAATATTTTTACTAAGTACTATTAATTTTACTATTCAATTTAAGCAATTTATTTGAAATTTATTTTGAATTATTTGTTGATTAATTATTAATTATTTGTTGATTTATTAAAAGATCAATATTTTTAATTCCCAAATTCTGATATCTTGACTAAATTCCCGTTCAGGTTTAAGCTAGAAGTTAAGTTTCTTTATTATGTAAGAAAAGCAAGCAAAATTCCTAATACGATAAGACCTTATAGGATACAACCAATGGAATAGACAAAAGATGATCATTATAGACATAAGCAAAATTAGAATCTTACCCCGTTAACTAGGATTATATTTTAAAAAGTAAGGAAAAGAATAAGCAAATGAGACTTACGTTTTTAGCTTGAAAAAATATGAGCAAAAACCAAGACCAAACTGACTCCTGGTATGGCACGACGCTGTATATATCTATAAAATTTTCTTTGTTTCTTAATTCCAAAATGCGGTAAGCTTTATCAAGCTTGTCGCACTATTGCTAGGGCATAAGATTGCCCTTGAGAGTATTTACTCTACGCCCTAAATTGGGTTCCGGTTTCGGTCTCCTTTGGGTAGATAAATAATGACTTATATTGAGTTAATCTAAGAATTGATTTCTACCCCCCCCCCTCCATCCGGGCGCCAATGATGCTGGGAAACCTGTTTCTCCCTCCACGGAAAAATATCCCCCCCACGAAAAGATCCTTTAGACAATTCAATCCAACGAAAATTCACCCTTGACAATTACCCTTAACATCTCTAAATGTAAAACTGAGTTGACAAAGAGAAATTACTAACTACTACTAACAACTCATCGCAGCACCAAGCCGCCTGAGGCCAACACAGCTACGCACGCTCCTTCTCCACCCCAATCTATTCAAAGCCTCCCTTTTTACACCCGCCCACGAAGTTCCCATTTCCTTTAAATCTTTCTTTATGACGTCCTCCCAACCCAGACGGGGACGACCTGCTTTCCGTTTAGCCCTAGATGGTTGGCCGAAAAGAACAATCTTCGGCAATCTGTCATCCTTCATCCGCACAACATGCCCTAACCACCTCAACCTTTCTTTCATTATAGACCTAGAAAGCGGTATTGAACCACATTTTTCGTATAGCCTATTGTTTGAAATACGGTCAGTCAGCCGGGTACCCAGAACAATCCTTAAGCAATTTCTCTGGAAAACATCTAGCAAATCTTCATCCGCTTTTCGGAGCGTCCATGCTTCAGAGCCATATTTGACCACTGTCATCACTGTAGCTTCTAAGATTCTAATCTTGGTTTGCAGACTTATCTTCCTATTCTTCCAGACTTTTTTTAACTGTGAAAAAACACCCTGAGCCTTGGCTATTCTATTTTTAACATCTTCACTGCTCCCACCATCTTTACTAATAATACTACCAAGGTAAGTGAAACTGCCCACCTGATCAATCTTTTCATTACCCAACGTCACCTTTTCATCTTCACTTATTCCTAGCCTTAGTGACTTGGTCTTCCTAACATTAATTTTCAAACCAATACTAGCACCCTGAACTCGCAAAACCTCTAAAACTTCATTCATTTTGCTCACACTTTCATCTAGGATGCTTAAATCATCAGCATAATCCAAGTCCAGGAGACTTTTTCCTCCCCATTTGATTCCGTGGTCTCCCATTGCCTTTCCTGTGCTCCTTAAAACAAAGTCCATCAAAATAATCCATATAAAGGGGGATAGAACACAACCCTGCTTAACTCCTGATTTAATACAAAACCAGCTGCTAACCTCATTTCCTACCTTAACCGCAGCAGTGTTATTCTCGTACATAGCACTAATCACTTTAATGTATTTGTCTGGTATACCATACAAGGATAAAACCTTTACTAAAGCTCCTCTATCAACAGAATCGAACGCTTGCTCATAATCTATAAAACTGAGGACCAAAGGTGTTTGAAAACTTAGGCACTTCTCAATTATTAACCTAAGAGTGAAAATTTGGTCAACACATCCTCTACCTTTTCTAAAACCGCACTGCTCTTCTCTTAAAACTTTGTCTACGGCATCTCTCAGTCTAAAAAGTATCATATTACTAAGCAATTTGCTACCTACAGAGACCAGACTAATGCCTCGATAATTACCACACTCACTTTTATCACCTTTCTTATAAAGTGGCTTAATTAAGGTTTTCCTAAAATCGTTAGGTACTTCCCCTTTTTCAAAAATCATATTCATAATCTTCAATAACTTATTTCTAACCTCAGAGCCACCATATTTAAGAAACTCATTTACTACCCTATCAGCACCTGGAGCCTTATTATTCTTTAATCCTTTTAGTACTGTTTCTAATTCCTCCTCACAAAACAAATCTTCCTTCACATCCAAGGTATCACAAACTTTTTCATTTTCCTCTATATTTTTTCCTGCAACTCTATCTCGGTTAAGCAAATTCTCAAAATGTTCGGCCCATCTCGCTTTAGCTTTTGTCTTATCGCTAATTGCCACCCCATTCCTATCTTTAACTGGGACAAGTCCGGATTGACTACTACCTCTCAATTTGTTAACGTGCCAGTACAATATTTTACTATTATGCCGTCTAGCTGCATCTTCTAAATCCTCGGCAATTTTATCCATGGCCTCCACTTCACACCTCCTTAGTTCATATTTCAATGCTTTCTCCACTTTCTTTACATTTCTTTTGTTTTCATGTGATCTATCACTCAGATAATTCTTGTACAAGTCCTTTCTCCTTTCTATTAAACTTAAAGCTTTTTCACTAATATTCTTAGCTGCAGTTCTAGCTTTCTTCCCTAATACACCTTCAGCAACTTCACAAATTATTTTTCTAAAATTATTCCAACCATCTTCCACATTATCAAATTTTAAACTCTCAAGTTTAGTATTCAACTGTTCCTGGAAAGTTTCTCTCAAATTCTCATCCTGGAGTCTACTAACATCATAACTTCCCGGGAGGTAATTACCCTTCCGATATTTCAGCTTTAAATTAACCCTTGACACTACTAGATGGTGATCTTTACTTTTAACATCAATAACAGCGCTCCTATATACCCTAGTATCTTGTATTGATCCTGCCAGTCTTCGATTTACTATAACATAATCAATAAGGTTTGCTGTCTTACCATCACGTGAATACCATGTTAGCTTATGAGCCATTTTATGACCAAACACCGTATTGGTTATAACTAGATTGTTATACCTACAAAATTGCAAAAGTCTGTATCCATTACTGTTTTCTTTTCCTACACCAAATTTACCTAAGCTGGGATACCATCTATCCTTATTTCTACCAACCTGGGCGTTAAAATCTCCCAGCAATAACATCATATTTCTACCTGGGACCTTGTCTATTTGCTCCTGTAACTGTAAGTAAAATTCATCTGAGTCACTAGTATCTCCATCAGTCGGTTCTACAGGGGCGTATACTACTATAACTGATACCTTGAACTTTCTAGTCATAAAATGAGCAATTAGTATTCTATTATTAATACCTTCCCAGCCTAAACAAGACTTAGCAGCTTCCTTATTCATCATGAGCCCTACTCCCTGTCTATGTAACCCATCCTTCCTGCCTGAGTAAACAAATTCTATATCACCTAATTTCATGCTTCCTACCCCTGGGATATGAGTTTCTGAAACTCCTAATAGATCCAGTTCGAATCGTCTGAATTCGTCAGTCAAAATGTCGATATGATAGTCATTTTTTAATGTCGTAACATTCCAAGTTCCAATTTTCATGTTCTTTAAATCATTGAAATTTTTTTCGCCTCAGGAAAAGCAATGATCCCGGATACCAGTGCAGGACGGGGATCACATATCTTCTCAAGTCTACACCGAAGTGCTTAAGCCGGCTTAGAACCGGACAGCAAGAAGTCCCTGGGACCTCCATGAATGGAGGCTTTGTGCAATCCTGGGCCCATCTTGGTCACAACATGGTTTTCAGCGCTTGGCGATGCTCTTCTATCAACAAGAGTCGAAATCCTGCACAGACAATCTCAAGCCTATTACCTCCGACTCATTATATATTCATGCCTACAAATATTATGCTACTACGGGGAGGCAACCCGTAATAGATAAATTAGCTAGGAAGAGGTTTTTCAGCCCAAAGACGCCCATCAAAACATACCAATCCCAGAAGAATTGTCCATTAGTCAGAATCCCGTGCGAATGCTGTGTCGTTTACTAGGCTATAATTTCCTCGAGGGGCGCCACTCCTCAAGTGGGAATAGAGTTGACCGCAAGGTCCCCAGTCTTGCAGGTACCCCGAAAAGGTCGAGGCAGCCCTTTGCAGAGGCCGTTGTCCATAGATCTGGATCTTACGCCCTGCCACAGTTGTCCTCCTATAGAGGATCCTCCCGCGATGGTGTTCTGCATCACCATGCAATTTAACCCATTGCTGGGAGAAGGTTTGCAACTCATGGAACCTGTGGATAAACAAGTGGGCCCTTTTGAGTGTACATTTGAGGGGCCTTCTTCCTCCTCCGCCTGTATTTATGACCCCGGGCAAGGGTGCCCCAGATTCTATTATGGACCCCCAGGGACAAGGTCCCCCCTTGGTCCATGCCTCCTATGGAGGTACCCTACATATCTGTAGAGTGTTCCCCTATCGCCACCTGAGGACATGCTGAATGGCCTGGGGGAGGCCAGATAAACGGATCACTTTTGTTTTGCAAAGGCAATAACTCAGTGACATATTTAACCTACTACTTATAAATATACATAACTCACTGACTAGGCCTATATTAGTTATATACAGAAATATATAACTCAGTGACACATTAAACCTACTACTTATAAATATGTGTAACTCACAGACTAGGCCTATATATGTTATATACAGAAATATATAACTGAGTGACATATTTAGCCTACTACTTATAAATATGTGTAACTGACTGACTAGGCATATAAGTTATATACAGAAATATATAACTCAGTGACATATTTAGCCTACTACTTAAAATATGTGTAACTCACTGACTAGGCCTATATAAGTTATATACAGAAATATATAACTCAGTGACAAATTTAGCCTACTACTTATAAATATGTGTAACTCACTGACTAGGCCTATCTAAGTTATATACAGAAATATATAACTGAGTGACATATTTAGCCTACTACTTATAAATATGTGTAACTCACTGACTAGGCCAATATAAGTTATATACAGAAATATATAACTGAGTGACATATTTATCCTACTGCTTATAAATATGTGTAACTCAATGACTAGGCATACAAGTTATATACATAAATATATAACTCAGTGACATATTTAACCTACTACTTATAAATATGTGTAACTCACTGACTAGGCCTATTTAAGTTATATACAGAAATATATAACTGAGTGACAAATTTAGCCTACTACTTAAAATATGTATAACTCACTGACTAGGCCTATATAAGTTATATACAAAAATATATAACTGAGTGACATATTTAGCCTACTGCTTATAAATATGTGTAACTCACAGACTAGGCATATAAGTTATTCCGACAGTGTAAAATTTCCGCTGAAAAGTTCACTCCCCGGAAACGTCTTTCCCCATGGAAAATTTTCCCAGTGGGAACTCTCCCCTGCATATAATTTACCCCCCCCCCCATTAACCGAAAAATCTTTGCATAGTTCCCAATAACAAATGGTATCCGTGAACAACAAGCAAATTTCATAACATAAAGACCTTTTCCAAGGGGCAGGGGGGTTATTTTATCTTCAAAGGTATTGTTATTGAACCTTTCCAATAACATTTTTTATTGTTATTGGAAAATTTCTGTTCAGATACCCAGCTGTAATTGAACAAAAGAGACAATGCAAAAGGTGTTTTTTTTTTTAAATAAAAGATTGCATGTCAAGTGCAGTATATAAGAAAATTTCTAAGCACAGATCACATTAGTAAGTTCAAAAAAGTGGCGATTCTTGTTACTTTTGAGTAATGTAAGACTTCTGTTATTTTATAAGTCACAATTTCCGCATGAAATAATATTAGGGTTTACCGAATAAACATATTTGCAATGGCAGAGATACCAGGCAAACCTGTTTCCAAAACTATAGATACATTTGCTTTCAATGGCACAAATTGCCACATAAACCTGTTCCCTAAAATGTCTCTACTAAATTTTGTGTAAGTTATTCACAGTATTGGCTTTACTGTTGGTTTCAGAAATATGATTATTCAGCTCTTTGAAAGCAAAGTTTTAAATACAATTATCTAAATTACAATTTATTGAAAATCCAAGGCTTAATGAGTCACTTTTGCTGAGATTATGGGCCGGTTATAAATACTTCTAATTTTTGTTTTCATTTGCTTAAATGTGTCAAGGTGAATATGTCAAAAAAGGCTATGTTCCAGAGCTCAGTTTAACTCTGCTATATATAATAAGCATTTTAGGGACCAAGTTAGTGGTTTTCCACCGTTTTAGGTTGAAAGTAATCTCATATAATTTGTTGCATTTGATAACTGAGTTCTGAAACACATCCTAAGAGTTGGATATGTAAAAACAGCAATAAAGGCCGTTAGAGTGTCCACATGATATCAAAATTATATGCTACTTTTTCAGACAAGGTAGCTTTTTGAATTTAAAAAAAAAAAAAAAACTACAATGTAAATTGGAAGGTCACACTAGTCAGTTTTAGATACCTCAAGATTTCAAGATTTAAAAGGTGCATTTAAAAAAAGACAACTTTCTTCTTCAATTTTCATTTTTTCCCAATGACACCCAGAACTCAACAAGATAGCCATCATCATATTAGTATCGCAATCTTGGCACTTTACTATCTTCTTTCGTATACTTACAACGCTCTATTTTTAACACTCTATTTCTCTGCCCTTTCTATAGTTTGTACTTTCCTGTAGTTTTTTCCTATTGGAACTTTCCATTCTTCTTTTCTATGCTTCTATACTTCTTTGTTTCCAATACTCTATTCCAAACGAGCTTTGCTGAACTAGGTTCCAATTTCTCTTTTACCAGAACATACAAGAAAACAACACATTCTAAGGTATATGCTGATTTATTTATTTTTTGCTCATTTTCTGCTGTTTAACAGCACACGTTCTTTATTTTTGAAATTGGCCACGAACTTTCCTATTGGAATACATTATGTAAACTGGCGATCTTTCTCCTTAAAAAATGAATTATCGGTTTTTCACACTAATTTAAGACGTATATGGCTGTGTAAGTTTGCACTTGACCAATTTAATGATTTGGTTTTCATTTTAGGTGTCCTTGGCACTTTAAGATATTTTATTTGGGAATGGTTATCCAATTAGTTTAATAGATTCTGTTGTTGCAAAACGCATTAAAAGGTTATCAAATAGTTACACAGAAAACACAAATCAAAGGTAAAATTAAGTTTATCTTGGTCTCCCATATGTTAACGGGTTCTCAGACCACATTTCCAAAAATATAACAAAAAATAACATTTACACTTATTATAGACCCAGAAAAACTATCAGTTCCCAAATTTATCAAGGTAAAGACCCTATCCCAATAGGTGAAAACTCCGGTGTCTACAGAATTCCTTGTTCGTGTGGTGTTTGGTATATCGGAAGACCTGATCAGCGACTCACGGATAGATTAACTCAGCACTCTAGTTCAATTAATAATAATCTTAAAAAGCGGAAAAAAAGAGAAAATATTGACTCTGCCGTTGCAGAGCATATTTTTGAAAACCCAGACCAAACTATTTTGTTTAATCAAGCTAGCCTAATTTATAAATAATTTAAATATCAAATTTATAAATATCAACATTTAGGTCTAGTTTTAAACAGAAATTCCGGTGATTTAAGAATAAACGAGTCATATTTTGGTTTTACCAGAAGAGAAGTCGATACTTTAGTAATCCCTTTAATTAACCTTGAACCACTTTCCCAGTCATATAATCAAACACGTGAACAACCCCTTAGGTCTCAAAGGGTGTCTGCAAGAAATGCAATGATTAAAATCCGAAATAAGATGACATAGTTCACCAACTTATTTAATTGCTGGTTTGCTTTGTTTTTGAGTGAATGAATTGTTTTCTTTTCTTTTATTCCTCAGTTGTTCGCTAATATCCGTCGATGGCAGTTCATAATTTTTTGGATTTTGTGCAAATTGCGGATATTGGCGAATAACTCACTTTTATGGTTGTTGGGTATTTGTTTTTAATTCTTATAATTTTTGGCTTTTATTGAATTTTATTCATCTTTTAAGTTTTTGGTTTTTTCCTTGGTTTTTTGGTTCTTTTCACATTGACTTTCTGCGTTTGTTTTATTGTTGTTTGTTTCTTTGGCAGTTTCCTTGGATACATTATTTCGTTTCGCGCTGAAGAAGAGAGGCGCTTGTCCTCTCGACATATTCGCTTTGTTGTGTTTTTTCAGTATTTTCATTTGACCTTTAAAAACCCCATTTTTGCTCGTTTTTCTTTCTTTATGTTATGTCAGGCCAATGTGGTTTAAGAAACTATAAATTAATTATGTAAACTTCATGTGTGTGACTCATGTTAGCGGGACCGCGGTGTCGGAGCCTCCTTGAAAAAAGGTTCAATATATTAAATTTTGAATCGGGAGATTTTCTAAGTTTCTTGCTTTTCTAAGTTTCTGAAACCATCTATTCCATAAGAAGTTGCCGAGAGAAAAAAGGAGGGCTCATTGTTTTATACAAGGAACCCACATTTGGGTTGCATTGAAATAGCATACGATATCGTGATTTCTTTTTAAAAGAGCTCTTTCCTAACTTTTTATGACGACTGGCTTGGTACGATTACCCCTAGGAATAAAGCAAGAAAAGAAAATACATCTAGGGCTTCCCATGTAAAGAAGTGATTTTCTGTGTTGTTAAAGTAGTTTTCTCCTACAGGATTTTGATCACATTTCTAATGGTGGAGGTCCCTTTCAGTTTCGAAGTTAAACAAACAAAACACATTAAATTGAACATACGAAATTAAATATCTTAAACAAATTTACATATTAAATACCATTTACATATTAATTACCAAAAACATTTACATTATATATCATTCCACAATACCATTTGTAGAAATTAAGAGAGAAAAAACCCCATATAATTTATCCGTTTAACAAAACAAAACTATAAAAAGCAAAAAAAGTTAAAAAAATTTTCCTGTTGATAAAGGGTCCTGGAATATCAGGAGTCAAAATATCAGGATTTTTATTATTAAAAGTTTTTTTTCTTTTTTTTTCACTGTTTTATTGAAATTATACCCTTCTTTTCTCTCTTAATTTCTGCAAATGGAAAAGCAGTGCTATCTAAGAAATTATTTAATTATTTACAATACCATTTAGTTGGATAGCAAGCCAAAATCTCTTATAATACTGAAACTGAAGAAGAAAATTTACACTTAGAAAGCCCCCGCAAATCAGTTTTGAAGTTACCTGCTAAAGCTAGTGATAAAAAAAAATGCTAACCCAAATAGTCGGAGTATTCTTCCACCAGAGTAGCAAACAGAAAAATTAATTCCCTTTTTTAGGGAATGAATATATTTCCTTCCTAATAAATTTGAATTTCATAATTAATTTTCATTTTTAGAACGAAATATATTTATGCTAAAAGGCCTTTAACTTGCTCTTATTTCTTTTATCTTGAATTAAATTGACCTAGGTTATGCTTGTAATGCTAAAATTAACGCTTAAAATGATAAATGCTGAAAGACCATTTTATTTTGTTGGAATCTTCATACCAGGTGATAGTATTTTTATTTTTTTGGACCTGTACATAATCAAGCAGTCTTAGGAACTTTTACAAAACAACTATAATAGTTTTTCATATGCTATTTTCTTCTTTCTTTAAGTTTTATTTTTAGATGTCATGATTTACCTCTTTTTATTTTTCGTGTACAATGTCGGTGTTTATACAAGGGTACTTGCATGATATAGCCCCTTTAGCTCAAGTTTTTCATTCATTGATGCATTATAGAACCGTTTTTTCGTTAGTTTCTTCCAGCTTAGCGTGAGACAAGACAAAGAGAAGTGACTGACGGAAAATATATAATTTGGACTATATATTTGTACATTGGGGGTGGGGATAAACTATTCGGACAGTGTGAATTTAGAAACCATTTCTTACTTCATAATATGCAAAATAATTGTACTTGACACATTAGGCATGCAGAACCGCTATACTTTACCTCCCCCCCTAATATGCAAATATATAGCCCAAATTTGTTCTAAAGTATATTATATTTTTTTCATATAAAAAAAAAATATTTTTATCATATAAGACTTAAAAATCTATTTCATTAGGATTGACCGTCAGAGAAACATATTAGAAGAATATCAAGTAGGGGCTATGTCATACAAGTACCTATTCAGTTATTCTTTTATTATTGTTTTCTTTGATTTCCGGATCTGAAACCTAAATATTCTTTTTTTTTCTTTATTGACTGTTATGATAAAAAGTTTTTCTGGCTTCTAAAACGTTTCCTATTTTCAATTAATTTAAAAATGAAAAGACCGAATGGTATAAGAAATTTTTGACATAAGAAAGAACACGTCGAGGCTGTAATCTACTTTTTAATAACTCAACAGTCAGCTTTTTTTCTTATTAGTGTCAATATTTATATTCTGTTTGCCTAGAATAAAAAGACTGAAGCAGTATTCTTCTTCTTCCACTAAGATGCTTTGACGATGCGACCAAAGAGTATCGAAAACTAATGAGAGTAGTTACTAGCGCTAGTGTCGAAAAAAAAAAAAACGTCAATAACGCAACCAGGGCAATTTTGATCTTTTTTTAGCCTGTTTAAACTACTATTTATTTCTCATTCAAGTACTTTAAAATGGAGGAGAGGGTAAAGAAAGCAGGATTCTATCATCAATTGGTTGTCAGCCTAAAGAAGACTAGCTTGTTTAACCCAAAACAGTGCACAGAAACAGTTAGTGCACAAAACAGTTTATCAGCTTTTGATGCTAATTCGTCATAATAGGATTAAGAACAATTTTATAGTCAGGAGTTGTTGGTAGAGTTTGAAACCTGATGGTCACTTCATGTCCAGCAAAAAAATGACTGAAATATTCCAAAACGAGTTTTTTATTTTTTTTTAGATTTTAATCTACAATTTCAACAAAACCATCCTGACTAAAGGGTTCATGATAGAAGGTCCTGGTAGCAACCCGAACTGACTTTGCTTCTGGACAGTTAAAGAGTGATGTATAATTGGAAGCAAAATGGCATATGGGAACAGCTATAGACCCGTCGGTATATTGTACATGATGACATTCTCCTACTCCAAATCTATGGTTTTCACAAGATGGGTCCAAGTCAAATGATGCATTGAATTTGACATATCCTTTTCTGTCTTTTGGCTTGAATGATGACTGGAAATCAACAACCAGATCTGCTTTTCCAATAAATTTAGATCCAGGTTTTATTTGTCGTCCACATTTATATTTCTCATCTGTTTCATAAATGCTAGCACTTCTAATACAAAATTTTTCTGCACTACATTGTAGATAAAATTCTGTTATTGTAACAACAGCTATTTGACATTTCGGAGATTGAATCCACCAAGTACATAGCTGAATATCTTTATCTTTTGCCGATTTGTATGTTCCTGGTTTATGAATATGTCCTCCGCATGCTTCTAGTGGGTAAGCGGGCAGCACACTGGAATGTTTCTTTTCACTTGCATTTCCGGAAGTTTGTGGGGGACAAATACACTCGCAATTTTCGCCCAAGTACCCATAGTTTTTATAATAGTTTCGAACACCGCAATTTTTTTCCCATACTTTAGTACAGCCATTTGCGTGAACTATCTGATACCTGTCATAATGGCTTACATTATGATAATCAGTCATGAGATACTCTATTGTTGGGTCCCAAGGTGAAATCCAATTTCCCCAATTGGGAATGTGCATTGCAGATAAAAAGTTATAAGGAGCCATTAATTTTTTAGGCAAATTTTTTTTGTGATAGATATCTTTCTTTTGATGTCTTTAAACATCAAATACTTGTCTCTATCGCACCTTTACTGAGTTTACTCTATCCACCTTGATAACTGAGTTCTGAAACACATCCTAAAACTTGGATATGTAAAAACAGCAAAAGAGGCCGTTAGAGTGTCCACATGCTATCAAAATTATATGCTACTTTTTCAGACAAGGTA
>JAQQPU010016140.1:0-12710 GCA_029168905.1 Artemia sp. Kazakhstan ARC1039
GTATAACCCTATTAATAAACAAATAAACTCGCGCTACACATTTTTGCTTTCTTCCAGTATATCTTCAATTATTGTTGGCGTGTGACTGATGCAATATTAATTTTAAAAAAAACAAAGTTTTTCCGAGGGAAGTAAAGAGCGAAGTTGAAAATTTAAACGGGCAAAAATTATTACTTCAAAGCCTATTTAATATATATTAATATAACTAGTATAAATAAACTAATGGAGAAAGTTGGTCACATTTAGACGGTTAGCAATTAACACTGAAAAAACTTTCTAGAATACAATATTTCTTATGCCATATAAAAACACCGAATTTTCAACAATTCATCATTCATATTTTGCTCATATTCAGCTCATATTCACGAACATGCTCATATCAGAACTAGCTCATATTCACGAAGTATATAAATTGAAGAAAAAATTAATTCCAAGGATTCAACGACTGATTTTCAACAAAAAATGGTAAGTCTGTTATTATTTTCCTCAGGTAGTGAATGGAAAATATTTATATTGATATCTTGCTCTATTCAAATATTTGATCATATTTACTAAGGCAGCCATTGATGCCATAAAGAATTTCCCCCTCTTTCTCTGAAGAAATAAATTTTCAAACAAAATATCATCCAAAAAATTAAATATAATAAGAAATCACTAATATTCTAATGAAGGGAGAAGCAGGCTTGCCACCCCTAGTGATTAATCACTATTTCTATTGATTTTTTATGTTGCCCAGTGATTTTTTCTAGCTAGTGATTTTCGTTCTAAAACTAGTGATTTTTATCTAAATCTAGTGATTTTTCACGATATAGCGCGTAGATTCATGATTCAATTGAATAAATGATACAACAAGCTAACTATTAAGAAAAAACAACACAAAATAGTGATTCACTACAGTTCCTAATATGTTCCAGATTAGCGTTTATGCAAATATACCGCCTTTGAAAGCACGTAGATGTGAGAAACAGCTTTCTAATGAGCCATTAAGCATCTCTCTATAATGTTCTGGTAAACCGTTAGCCCTGGAAAAAAAAGGAAAAAAAGGGAGACAGATCTCTGCTACCCATGCAAAAAAGTCATTTTCCTTGGTGTTCAAGGTGGGGGACTGTAATTATCCTACAATAGGTTTTCGACCATGCTGATTCCAATGGTGTGCTTTTCATTTCGATGTGACGCCATTTTCAAGGGGTTTCAGGATCTTGTTCGAAATCACCATAAATTTCTTTTCGTAATAAACTTTTACTTCTAAGACGAACCAAAATAATAGTTATCATTCCTAAATTTTAAAGAGTTCATAGTGAATTTTTCCAACGGACTAATGAGACTTACTAAGGGGGCTGGGAGGAGGAGTATACGGTGATGGTCCCTTGTAAATCTGCAATTAAGGGTTTTGGACCATAATTATTACATTAATACCGTTTTATACTTCGAAGCTTTTCGACTTAAGAAGTGGCACAAAAGGTGCCATTTTGTGTGGTATTTGGCACATACGGATGGCGGAACTGATTAAAATCACGTAGATATGAGCAATACCTTTCAAATCAACCATTAAACATCTCTCTAAGAAGTTCTGGCCGCCCACTAGCCCCTAGCTTTCCCACTTAAGACATGGCATCAATAGTGCCATTTGGCAGTTTCAGGTGGTGGAATCCATAAATAAAACGCAGATATGAGAAGTAGCTTTACTGTGAGCTATTAAACATCTGTATACAATGTTTTTGTAGCCCACTAGCCCCCCCCCCCTTGAGAAATGGCACAAAATGTGCCTTTTTTGTGCCATTTGGCACTTGCAGATAGTGGAATTTATAAAAAGCACGTACATGTGAGAAACAGCTTTCTAATGAGCCATTAAGCATCTCTCTATGATGTTCTGGTAAACAGCTAGCCCTGGAAAAAAAAAGAAAAAAAAGGGAGACAGATCAGTGTTACCCATGCAAAAAAGTTATTTTCCTTGTTGTTCAAGGTGGGGGACTGTAATTATCCTACAAAAGGTTTTCGACCCTATTGATTCCAATGGTGAACTTTTTATTTCGATTTGACGCTATTTTAAAGGGGTTTCAGGCTCTTTTTCGAAATCACCATAAATTTTTTTTCGCAATAAACTTTTACTTCTAAGATTAACCGAAACAATAGTTACCATTCCTGATTTAGTGTCGAATAGAAATTTTTTCTCACCAGACAGTTTTTTTTTGAAAACACGTGTTTAGCTTTTGATTACTATGGGCTGTCGTTCGCTCTTTACTAGGTTGCAACTGCCGCTGCAACCATGATTTGAACAAAACTAGTCTAGACGGTCAATCACCCTCGTCAACCGATTGAGTCATTCAAACTTTCTATCAATCACCGTAAACGCTTGACTCAATCGTCAAACAGACTCCTAGACGGTCAACCATGCTTAAATCAATTGATTGACAGAAGCTTTTGATCAAAATGATTGACCGTCTAGGGTGTCCTTAAGATGGGTTTAATATAAGATGTTCAAATTTGTTTAATGTATCTAAAACCTACAGGATCAGATACTTCTAACTTTTATATCTAGAACTGCATATAATATAAACTATTAGATCCTACGCCCTAGAGGTACCTATGGTAAAGAGCCATAAGGCTTCATAAGGCTGTATTCTCGTTATTATTTCTTTACAAGAACATGGAAGGTGTGATTTTTTAAAATTCGGAGGGTGGTCATTCAATTAGGAATTGGAGGTTCTAATGACCTTTTTGAGAATACAAAGTGGGGGCATTAAATTTTGAGAGAGCCATGGCATAATCACGGCATAATTTGAAAGGTGACTGGAATAATCTCCAACCTCCCCCGGGGCAAGGGCTGTAGGTTTCGCAAGTCCTCCGTTGTTAAGATATGGTGTTTTTATTGGGAAAAGAGGCCATGTTTAATCCTGGGTCTAAAAAAGGCTTAGGGTATTAAGGTGATATTTAAAGTAAATATTGAAGGGATACCGTGCACAATCAAAACACAATATGTGCATGTTGGCTATCTAATGGGAATATAAGGCTATCTAATTGGAGGGGCGCCCAGCCCCTCCAATTTGGCATTCGGTTTTCGAAGTCAAAAATTTTGGCAGAAATTTTGCAAAATTGCCCGAAATTTAGTGAAATTCCGGATTTCTGCACAAAATTTTGCATAAATCAGGTAAAATTTACGAAGATCACACCTCCAATGAAATGAGTCTCGGGATGTCCCTGCTCCCAGGGCTCGGGGGAAGGATTATAAATTATGAATTTTGCCAATTGTTTACTTGCAGGATTTATCATTAAGATAATAGAAAATGTTTGATTCTAAGTTTGTCTTAAAAAGGCTAAGGATATTAAGGTGAAACTTTGGGGAATGTAGAGAGGTATGATAAACTACATAAAAAGACACTAGGCCTATGCAGATCCAGTATATTAAAAAGGCGTACTTGCAATATCTTGAGGATGGCTGGGGTAAGTAGTATAAGTAGAAGAAATATAAAGAATGAAGCCTTTTTTTGGTACATACAGGTTATATTAATAAACAAATTCGCAAAGATTTTTAAAGCATTTCACTCTTAGGGCACTGAAATTTATATTTATAGGTAGAAAAGAGTATTTTCAACTAGAAATTTGTTCAATCGAGGATTGTCTACATTAATGCTGAGAAATTCACTGTAAGTATATCAACGACATCGAAAAACAAAAAAAATATAATAGTGCATGATAACCACAACTTTTGGTCCTTAAATTTCATAGTCGCTTCCAGTTTTGAATAATAGATTGTCCACTTTGCTTAAGAAAGTTTCTGATGTGAGGTGTGTACAATGCATACGGTAGGCCAAAAATTCAATATTCTTCGCTGTTGAAAGATGTATAGCCAATGTCCCGTCTTTACAGTTGATCGACTATTATTAACAATGATAAGAGTTTTGTTAACCCTTTGAACATGGTTGAGGAAATCCGAGGGTATGCACCAGGGTTTGTATTTGGACATGTAGGGGTCCAAATTGAATAAACTGATTGTTTGATTTGTGTTCACGGTGCAGAGTGTAATAAAACATTCCCATCAGGGGTAATTTCCCAATGAAATTCAAATTGATATAATAATATTAATACTATACTCTCCTTCAACGGTTTGGCAAAGGTACACTCTAAACGTACTGCGCCCGTTCGGCCCATACTCATATCTTGAGTACCAGACAAATCCAATACCATGACACCATGAGTTTTTGCCAACATTGTATCGGTTAGACCATTTTCAGATAGTTGTGAATCTCTATCTAAGGATTACATTGTCAATTCATATAGGGTCCTGTAGGATTTAACAAAGGAAAAATTGTAGAGCTGAATTCCATTTAATTTACATACAAAAAATGAAAGTCAAAAACTTTTCAAATTTTTGTGGAGAATCTGTCCATAATCCAATTCCACTAGCACTTTTTACAAATGCCAAAGCAAGTTTTGAAGGAATTTCACCATTGATAAATGACTAATCGGTGTAGGTACGTGAACCCATAGCACCATGTCGTAGATTCGTGATTGTATGCGGACCGAGCAGTTTTATATTATTTCCACTAGCTCTTAATTTTTCAATTGCCAAAACAACAGAACTTCTAGCCTGTTGTTTTCATACATGAAGTACTGCTGAGGTGAGAGAGACTTTTATATCAGGTGCAGCGGCAACTAGTTCTTGCAAAATAAAATTAGACGGAGCAAGCTGTAGCTTTATATCAATCTTAACATTGGGAGGTATCCATTGAGGTATATTAAGTATTCCATGGTTTATTTTCCCAACCAAGTGTAAATCACTAGTTTCGCCTCTCTAAGTATATTGGTAGTGTCAATGTCAGCTGTTTATTCATATTGAGTGGCTAAACCACTCAATTTCTTATAGGACTTTGGAGTCATCAATATGAATTGTATGTAGCTTGCAGGGTTTGAAAGATTGTTTTGCTTGTGCTCACCACCGTTCCATTTATGTACACACTAATTTGCCTAAACAAATTGTGTATTACACAATTTTCAAAGGATAGCCCCTCGGCAGCACTTCGATTTTCACTGTTAGATTTTTTGGCAATGACATTTAAATCTATAAATGTGGAAGTAAAATCTATGAAATAGTCTTCACTGGAATAAACTATAAAATGAACGTTTTCACAGAGTGGTTGTTGCGGAAAAAATTGTTCATAGTAACTATGTTTTCACTTACATCAAGATTTTCTGCATTGAAAAGATTTAGAGTGTGCGATAGTATGTGATTTATTGTTTGGTATATTTGCCATTTATAGGAAAAGAAATCCTTTTTTGATCTAACAATTGTTACTCTTGGTTTCTTTTTCTTCTTTATCAAGAGTGATGTTTTTTGCTTCTGACCTGAGTTGAGATTTATGAGTGATGCGGTGTTTCTTGCCCTTTTTAAATGTTTTCTCCTTTGTTGGGATTTAAATCGCTCGCCGAGGGATCGTGCACTGGACCTGATATTTTGTGTAACTGTTACTTTAAAATCCTTCCCAAATCCTCAATCGTGTAGTATAGAGGACACAAAATCCACGGGAACCGGTGCAATATGCTTTTGAGCCAGGGGCAATGAAGATCGAAACAACTTAGCCATTGACGAACGATCCCTGTAATACACCATTTCATGACCCAATTGTCGTGGTCTAAGAGTTGCAACATAGCAATCAATATCAGGACAAACAAAATTATTTTTTCTATTAGCTATCTCGTTATTGAATGGGTTGAAAATGACATGTAATCAAAGACAAACATTTTGTTATTGCTAAAGGATCACCCAATTCACTTCATAATGTTAACTGACAGAGTTCCAAATACAAAATGTTTACAAGAATATGTTGACGGTGCTTTATATTGTAGTTGTGAATGTATTCGTGAGCTTTTTTCGTTCAATAGCACATAGCAGGGGGACATTAATATTACTGGCTCTCGATGTCTCGATAAAGGATGCATAAGGAAATATACAATTGTCCGATAAGAAGCCTGGCTGATAATCTGCCAAAATAACACGTTCCATCCCACTGATGATTCCAGAATTTTTACCGTCGATTATATTCCGTTTTAAACTTAGAACATCTCTCAGATTATCATTGATATGAATCATTTCATCCTCGATGGGAGAGCTAATGCAAACCCTACCCTGTTCCATTGCATTGTTAAAGTGCGATGCATCGTTCTTACGAGCAAAGATTTTTTTATTGATTGCACGACACAAATCTGTCATACTACCATATTCTTTGTATTTTAGGGTGAGATGCTAGTATAAATCAGAGTTAAGTGATTTTATCCATTCCTCTTCCTCGCCATACACTGGTCAATAGTTTGGTCTAACTTTTGTGTCAAATGTACAATCTTTTCTCAGGATATTATATGCATTTTCAAGAATACAATCAACAAGAGCAATTTCATACTTTCCCTCGATTTTGATGGCGGGGGAGAGTTTTCTACAAAAGTCGCTTGTTTTATTTAAATCACCATATAAGGGTCAGAGACATTGAACATGAATATCACATAGAGATTATTAGGCATTGTGTGTCTTCAGTGGCAATCCAAGAATCAAAATCACCTTTGTATCATAGGCAACGCTATATGTTGCCTATAGTAAAGGCCATACGGCTCCAATGTTTTATAATTATCCATTTTTTTCCCAGAGGGACTTCATATGGAGGGGGTTGTCGTATAAACTTCAAAGGGGGCTCATTTGATTGGAAATCAAGAGTTCTGGTGGCCATTTTTAATGGTGAAAAGTTATTGGAAGGCAAATAACACCCCTTCCCCGCCCACCATTTCACCAAACACATCCAATAAAAATTTTGAGATAGCCATTTTGTTTTACGTAGTTGATTTTCAAATAGAAATTATACTTTTCAGGAGGACACTCCACCCTCAGCCCTCAGGTTTTAAGTTACGCTCTGGGTGCATATAAGGTTTTTATAGAAAGCTTTTTCGTAGAATCTTCAAAAAGTGCTCATTTGATTGGAAATTCAAAGGGCTAGTGACCTTTTTAATAGTCGATAATGATTGGAGGGCAACTAACCCCCCTCTCACGCCCACCTTTTCCCCAAACACATCCAGTCAAAATTTTGAGATAACCATTTTGTTCAACGTAGTTGAAAATTCTGGACATTAGGTCTTTGAGGATGACAAAACCCCAAAACCCTTCGTGGCAAGGGTTGTAAGTTATGCCCTGGGGGCATATAAGGTTGTTATAGAAAGCGTTGTCGTAGAAACTTCAAGAAGGACTCATTCGATTGGAAATTTAAATGAATAGTTCCCTTTTCAATAGTCGAAAGGGATTGGAAGGCAACTAACACCTCTTCCACGCCCATCATTTCCCCATACACATCCAATAATAATTTTGAGATAGCCATTTTGTTCTACGTAGTTGATTTCCAAAAAGAAATTATGTTTTTGAGGAGGAAACTCCCCCCACAACCCTCAGGGCAAGGGTTGTAAGTAATGCCCTGGGGGCATATAAGGTTTCTATTAAAGATTAGAAGAGATTTTATAGAGATTTTATAGAGGTTTCAATAGAATATTTTATAGAGGTTGGAAGGCCCCTAGCCCCCCCCACCGCCTTTTTCCCCAAACCCATCCGATACAAATATTGAGATAGCATTATTTTTTTTAACTGTTGAAAGGTTGAAAGGTCAGAGGGTTCATTTAAGTGGAAATTAAAAGTTCTAGTTCACTTATAAAAAGTTAAAAGATATCAAAGGGCAAGTAGCCCCCCCCCCTCCATAACCTTTCCTCCTTAAACCCATGCGATAAGACCTTTGAAATAGCCATTTTTTTAAAAACAGTTCAAATATCATATAATGACAACTCAAGGGTCGACACAACCCCCCAGGGCCCGGAGGCAGGCCAATGCCTGCCTCCGGGCCCTGGGGGGTTGTGCATATATAGTTATTTTGGAAGGGCATATATAGTTATTTTGGAAGGGATGCTCGCATAAACTTCGGAGAGGGTTCATATGATTGGAAATTGAAAGTTCTCGTTCACTTTTTAAGAATCAAAAGAGATCATAGGGCAACGTGCCCCCCACTCTCCACGCCCTATTTTCCTCAAACCCATCTGATGAGAACTTTGAGAGAGCAATTTTTTCAAAATGGTTCAAAGATCATATGGAGAAAACTCCGGGGTCGACACAATCCTTCAGGGCCCTGGGTAGCCATTGTAAATTATGCCTGGGAGCATATATAGCTGTTGTGGAAGAGATGCTCGTATAAACTTCAGAGACGCCTCATTTGATTGGAAATTGAAAGTTTTGGTTCGGTTTTGAAGAATCAAAAGAGATCAGAGGGCGACCATCCCCTCCCCCTATACCCCTTTTCCCCCAAATGCAATAGATAAAAATTTTTAGATAGCCATTTTGTTAAAAATAGTTACAAAAGTCAGATAGTTACAGTTACAAAAGTCAGATACATAGGTCAGATACAAAGAAATTCCGGTGTCGACAAAACCACTCAGTGCCCGGGGGAAGATGTTGCAAGTTATGCCCTGGGGGCATATATGGTTGTTATGGAAGGGACGCTCGTATAAACTTTATAGAAGGCTCATTTGATTGGAAATTGAAAGTTGCAATTCACTTTTTAAGAGTCAAAAGTGATCGGAGGGCAACTAGCCTCCCCCTACACTCCATTTATTTTTTGCCCAGAGGCACTTCATATAGAAGAGGTCGTCGTATAAAGTTCAAAGGGGGCTCATTCGATTGGAAATCGAGAGTTCTAGGGCCGTTTTTAAGAGTATAAAGTGATTAGGGGGCAACTAGACCCCCCCCAAATACTTTTTCCTCAAACACATCTGATGAAAAATTTGAGATAACCATTTTTTTAAAAATAGTTCAAGGATAATATAACAAAAACTCCTTTACGTATGGCCACTTTGTTAAAAATAGTTCAAAGATCAAATAAGAAAAACTCCCGTTTCGACACCCCCCCCCCCCAGGGCCGGTCCAGGCATTGTAAGTATTGCTCTGGGGGCGTATATGGTTCTTATAGAAGTTATGCTCGTATAAACTTCGGAGAGGGCTCATTTGATTGGAAATTGAAGGTTCTAGTTCACTTTTAAAGAGTCAAAAGATATCAGAGGGCAACTAGCCCCCCCCCCTCCATACCCTTTTTTCCTCAAACCCATCCAAGAACTTTGAGTTAGCCATTAAAAAAAATTGTTCAAAGATTATATAGTGAAAACTCCAGGGTCGACACAACCCCCCAGGGCCCGGAGAAAGGCGTCGTAAGTAATGCTCTAGGGGCATATATAATTATTTTGGAAGGTACGCTCAAATAAACTTCGGAGAGGGTTCATATGATTGGAAACCGAAAGTTCTCGTTCACTTTTTAAGAGTCAAAAGAGATCATAGGGGAACTGCCCCCCCCCCCCTCTCCAAGTCCTATTTTCCTCAAACCCAGCCGATAAGAACTTTGAAAGAGCAATTTTTTTTTCAAAATGGTTCAAACATCAAATAACAAAATCTCCAGGGTTGACACAACCCTTCCAAACCCAGGATAGGCTTTGCAAGTTGTGCCTGGGGGCATATATAGCTGTTGTGGAAGGGATACTCGTATAAACTTCAGTTCTGGCTCATTTGATTGGAAATTGAAAGTTATAGTTCAGTTTTGAAGAATTAAAAGAGATCAGAGGGCAATTATCCCGCTACGCCACTTTTCTTCCAAATGCATTCGACACAAATTTTTAGAAAGCCCTTTGTTGCAAATAGTTCAAAGGTCAGATAAAAACTCCGGTGTCGACACAACCACCCAGGGCCCGGGACAGGCATTGCAAGTTATTTTTTTGGGGCATATATGGTTCGTATGGAAGGGATGCTCGTACAAACTTCAGAGAGGGCTGATTTGAATGGAAATCGAAAGTACTAGTTCAATATTTAAGAACCAAAAGAGATCAGAGGGTCCCTATCCCCCCACGCCCTTTTTTCCCCAAACCCATCCGATAAAAACTTTGAGATAGCCATTTTTTTTAAAATAAGTCAAAATTTAGATAATAAAAACACCGGTGTCGTCACAAACACCCTCGGCCCGGGGGAGAGGCATTGTAAGCTATGTCTTGGGGCCGTATATGGTTATTATGAAAGGGATGCTCGTATAAACTTCAAGGAGGGCTCATTTGGATGGAAATTAAAAGCTCTAGTTCATTTTCTCACAGTAAAAAATATCGGAGGGCAACTAGCCCCTCCTGCCCTGCTCGCCTTTGGGTTTACCGGATGGATAAACCCGTCCGATAAAAATTGAAAGTAAGAATTTTGTTAAAAATAGTTATAACATCAGATATTAAAACTCTAGGGTCGTCATAACACCCAAGGACCCAGGGATAGGGGCTGTAAGTTAAACTCTGGTTCTTATAGAAGGGGTGCTCGTATAAACTTCAGAGAGGGCTCATTTGCTTGAAAACAAAAAGTTCTAGTTCATTTTTAAAGAGTCAAAAGAGATAGAAGGGCAATTAACCCCCCCCCCCCCCGCCCTTTTTTCCCAAAACCCATCTGATAACAAATTTGAGATAGCCATTTTGTTAATAATAGTTCAAACATCAGACAATAAAAACTCCAAGGTTGACACAAACCCATCTTTTTAATTTGATACTGTTACTTTGATAAAGGTTTTGATATTTTGATGAACATTTGATTTTAAAAAAAAGTTTGATTTTGAAATAAGGAATTTTTAAAACTTGAAACTTTTTGCAATCAAAAACGAACAAAGGTTAATTAAAAAAACTTTCCGAAAATTAAGTTTTTAAAGAAAAGTAAAGACCATTTTAAACTTAAGCTCAGCAAATACAAATACCTGTTAAAATTCAAACTCAAAACGACCAGAAATTACTATTAAAGAATAAATGAAACCCAAAACGAACAGAAATTAAATAAACAATCTTGATCTTAAAGCGAGTAATGCTTAGACTGAATATGAAAATCAAGCTTAAAACGAAAGAAAATATTTTGCTATTGAAGTATAAATGAAACTTAAAACGAACAGAAATTAAATAAACAATCAATGCAAACAGACATACAATAGATATTAATGTATATGAATAAATAAATCTTAAAACGAGTGAAACTTAGGCTCTTGGTTTTTATTTACAGTTTAGGAAGGGGGCAGTATCCAAACTCCTGTTTGTAGTGAAAGTGCATTCGTCATGAACAAATTTAGAAAGAAGTAATAAATTAAACTGAATATTTGATGTATAATGATAATAATTGCTGAAAGCTCATCCGTTCAAAATTTTACTATAATTTCAATGTTTATTTTCCATATTAAGAACAAAAGAAAATATTTATAATAAAATCGGTTTTCAGTAAAGCGCCAATGAAAAACCGCTTTACTGAAAACTATATGCGTCTTGAACAGTCTTGGAAAGTAAAAAAACATCAAACTGAATATTTGATATATAATAATAATAATTGTTGAAAGATCCACCAGTACAAGAATTATTTTCACTGTAATTTATTCTTATTTTCAATGGTGCAAGAACTGGAATAGAAAATATTTGTATTATAATTCGTTTTCAGTGAGGCGCCAATGACGCAGTAGGAATTAGTGTTTTTTTTATCACAGGCAGCGCAATAGCTGTGCCTAAGTAGAGAATGATGTTGACACAATGTATTATTATTTTTTTTTCTTGGTTTTAGACCAGGGCACTTCGTATCGAAGGAGTTGTTGTAGGAACTTCGAAAAGGCCTAATTCGATTGGAAATTGGAATGGCTAGTGCCATTTTTAATAGTCAAAAAGTGATTGGAGGGCAACTAGCCCCCGTCCATCATTCCTCCGAACACATCCAATCAAAATTTTGAGATAGCCATTTTGTTCAGCGTAGTTGATTTCCAGATAGAAAATATGTTTTTGAGGTGGTCACTCCCCCACAACCCTCATGGCAAGGGTTTTAAGTTATGCCCTGGGGGCATATAAGAACGATGTTTGGCACAATGTATTATTTATTATTTTTTTCATTTAGACCTGGGCTCTTCGTAGAAAAAGATCGAAGATCGAAGAAGTTGTCGTAGAACCTTTGAAAAGGGCTCATTCAATTGGAAATTGGAGTGGCTTGTGCCCTTTTTAGTAGTCGAAAGTGATTGGAAGGCAACTAACACCCCTTACACGCCCACCATTTCCCGAAACACATCCAATAAAAATTTTGAGATTGCCATTTTGTTCAGTGTAGTTGATTTCCAGATAGAAAATATATTTTTGAGGAGGTCACTCCCCCAAGACCCTTAGGGCAAGGGTTTTACGTTATGCCCTGGGGGTACATAAGAAAGATGTTGGCAGAATTTATTATTTATTATTTTTTTCATTTAGACCAGGGCTCCTCGTATCAAAGAAGTTGTCGTAAAAACTTCGAAAAAGGTTTATTCAATTGGAAATATCGGAGTGGCTTGTGCCCTTTTTAATAGGCAAAAGTGAATGAAAGGCAACTAACACCCCTTCTTCGCCCGCCCTTTCCCAAAACACATCCAATCAAAATTTTGAGATAGTTATTTTGTTCGGGGGCATATAAAGTTTTTATAGAAAGCGCTTTTGTAGAAACTTAAAAAAAAGGCTCATTCGATTGGAAATTCAAAGGGCTAGTGCTTTTTTTAATAGTCGAAAGCGATTGGAGGGCAACTAACCCCCTCTCACGCCCACCTTTTCTCCAAACACATCCAATCAAAATTTTAAGATCGCCATTTTGTTCAATGTAGTTGAAAGTTCTGGAAATTAGGTCTTTGAGGATGACA
>JAQQPU010016141.1:0-20311 GCA_029168905.1 Artemia sp. Kazakhstan ARC1039
TATTCAAAACCTTGCCTTTTCAACCACCCAAGAAGTTTTAATTTCCATTTAATCCTTCCTTATGACCTCCTCACCCTACTCGGGGACGAACGGTTTTATTTGGCCCTAGATGGTTGGCTGAAAAGGACGACCTTGGGAAGTTTGTTATCCTTCATCTGCGAAACGTGTCCTAGCCATCTCAATCTTTCTCTCATTATAGACCTTAAAACTGGAATAGAACGCAATTTTTTCTGCAGTTTGCTGTTTGAAATGCGGTTAGTCTGACGGGTACCAAAAAGAATCGATATACAACTTCTTTGGAAAATATCTAATAAATCCCCCTTTGTCTTTTGGAGCGCCCACGTTTCAGAACCATTCTTGACCATTGTCATGGCTGTAGCTTCTAATATTCTTATCTTGGTTTGCAGACTTATCTTCCCATTCTTCCAATTTTTTTCAGCTGAGAAAAAAATACCCTGGGCCTTGGCTATTCTAGTTTTAATATCTTCACCACATCCACCTTCCCTACTAATAATACTACCTAGGTAAATGAAGCTATCCACTTCATGGATCCTCTTGTTACACAACATCATCTCTTTACCTTTATTTATTCCCAGTCTAAGGGATTTCGTCTTCTTAAAATTAATTTTCAAACATATTCTTGCGCCCTGAGCTCGCAAAATCTCTACAAGCGATTTGCTAACATTTTTCATCTATGACTTTCAAACCATCAGCATATTCTAAGTCTAGGAGAGTTTTACTTTCCTGTTCAATTCCATCCCCCTCCCCCCCCCCGATTCTTTGTCGAGCGTAAACCGGGATTAAACACAACCCTGCTTAAGTCCTGATTGAATACATAACCAGCTACTAACATTATTTCCTACCTTAACTGAATCAATGTTATTTTTGTACATAGCACTAATTAGGATATATATGATATACTATACCAGGATAGGACCTTCGCTGAAGCTCCTCTATCAGCTGAATCCAACACTTGTTCATAATCTGTAATACTGAGGACTAAAGGAGTTTGATGACTCAGGCACTTTTTGGTTATTAATTTAAGAGTGAAAATTTGGTCGACGCATAGTTTCCCCTTCCTGAAACCACACTGTTTTTCTTTTAAAACTATCTCAATAATCCTAAAAAGCATCATCATGCTAAGTAATTTGCTTCCTACAGAGACCAAGCTAATGCCTCTAAAATTATCACTCACTCGTATTACCTTTCTCATAGAGGGGAAAGTTTTGTCAAGTTGTAAAATTTCTTAAAAATTTTCGATTATGGTTAATTAACTTAATGATTGAATTAATTAATTGACTACAGTTTGTCGATTCTTGAATATTTTGGACTTGCGTTTTGAATGGGATAAAACCCAGTAAAAGAAAAACAAAAATTGAATTTCAAAACTTGTTATGAAAATTTTGAAAAAGTTGCATGAAAAAAGCTACATTTTTTCTGTTTTTATAATTGGAAAGATTAGCTATTTTTGCTTAATGCTACTAAATTGTTTGAAGTGATTTTCTCATTGGAATTTCAATAATTCTATTTCTAATCCAATCCTGCCGTTCTGAAACGAAGCCTTGTTTGAGGCTTTTTATTATTGTGTGTTTCAGACAAAAACTATAAGCTTAAGTGAGAAAATAATTCACGAAGAAGCAAAAATATAATTGAATTATTTTATGTAGAAATGTTGATATTTACTAAAAGTAATCTAAAAGTATCTCTCCAAATACTTCAGAATAAAGCAATGAGGATTCTTTTTAATGTTGATTGCAGATCTTCAATTAGACACCTATATTGGACTTCAGGAATTTTTCTTTGGGCCAACTTCATTTAATTTCTATCTCTAGTATTTGTCACGATTATCAATATAGTAATTTACCGGTAAATTTCTCCGGCATTTTTCCAACTAATTCTCAATTTCATAATTATCCTACTACGCATCGTTCAGACTTTTCGTGCGAAATTCGCCCGACATCGAGAGCGGGATTCAGCATCCGTTACACTGGGCCAAAAATCTGGAACTCAATTCCAGCCTCAGTCTGAGAATGCAGCAAAAAGCGAAATTTTCTATGATTGGTGAAGAAATATCTTATGACATGCTAAGCATTTTGTTCATTAGGGTTTTCTTTTTCGTTGTTGTAAAATTTAGTTAGAAAATGGTTGTATATTTTCGTTGGCAATATTTTCAGCGCTAAAGTATTCCACCAGGCATGTTCGCTGTTTTGTGACATTTATTTATGTATGTGTTATAAATAAAAATATTCTACTCTAGTACATTGACATGAGAATTGAAGTATCTGTAAAGAGGGCTTCCTAGACATTGTGAGAAACGAATCCATTAATAAACTCATTTACAAAACAAAAACTACAATGAAAACAAAATTGTATAGAAAACTCAATCATAAACATAGCTGGTGAAAAAAAAAGAACACGTCAAATATTTTGGACGATACCGTTCTCAGTACAGAATTATGAATAAAAGATAAGAAACACTGATAGAAGTCCACAGGTCAAAATAAATCTTAAAAACAAACACCGCAATAAAAGAGGCCTTTTCCAAGCGACTGTCAGGTGTTTGCCCTGCACTGGACTGCACATGGTTTGCTTATAATCAGTGGCTGTGATTATGCTTGTTTTTATTCCTTACGATTTTTTTGTTGTGGTCCTAGTGGCTATAAAAATGCTAAAATATAGATAAGTAATAAATCCACAGAGCCTACACCTTTGTTCAACTATCAGTTCAGCCTCATTTCTGATCTGGTGAAACGAAAGAGTAATTACGTTGTTTAAATTGATGAAAAACGTAATATCCATGATTGTATCAATGAAGAGTTTTACTTCTCTTGAAATTAAAACAGGTTCGTCTCTTCTACAGCTGTTTTTTTTTTAATTCTAATCAGCAATTTATATGGCTGTTCCTGTTGTGTTGATAACAAAGCTTAAAAGTTGAATTCTTTTCAACTCAATCGATTGCCTGACAAAGCAACTAGAATTGCTTGAATTGGTAATTAAATTGTTGTGACGAAAGAATGTTTCTCTTGGGTGAATATCTTGTGTAAACCTTGAGTAAGGCTATGTTTTTGTCAATAAGAAATATCAGATGCAGATTGTGTCCATAAGGTCACATTAAAAAAAAACATGTTTGATATTTATCACTATCATTACTTATTTTAGCTGTATCTCGTTATAAAAAGTATTGTCTACCTTAAGTCTTTCTTCGTGAGTATTTTTTACCTCATTATGATTGTCTATTTTTTATTATTGTAAAAAGCTAATATAAAGAATATGCTGAATTTTTGCTTGCTTATTGGTCTGTTTTCTTAGCCTTACTTCGATACCCTATAATTGCCTATTTTTTTGGTATTACTGAAGTCAAATTTGAACAAAGCTCTTTTCCTTTTCTTTTTTTTGTTTCTTTACCTAGGCAGTTTTTTGCCTTATTTTTAAACCCAATTACTGACTAGCTATTTTTATTATTGCAAAATGTCACATTTAAATGAGTTTTTTTTTTTCTTAGCTTATTTTAGAATCGTTTAATTGGAAAAAGGATAAATTTAGAGAAAGTACTGAATTTTTTGTTTTTCTAGAGGTCACTTTTTTCAGCCCTATTTCAAAACCTTATAATTGACGATTTTTATTATTGCTAAAAGTCAAATTTGAAAAAAGTATTGCTTTTTTCTTTTTTAGTTGGTTTTCTAAGCCTTATTTCTAGAGCATATTAATTTACAATTTTTTTTGTTTTTGCAAAAAGTTAATTTTGAAGAAGTCTAGTTTATCAAATTTTTTGAACCATCATTTAGGCTACAAAATATGGTATTAGTACTATTCTCGAGAGGTTTTTCGTTAAAAATAAAACCTTCTATGGAAGCCTAGATATTTGAAGGAAATCATTTTTAAGGACGTTTTTCGATCTTACAGGTAAGGAATTTTCAAAAAATCTATCAGCAAAACGCACTTTGGAAGTTTCGGAAATCGATGACCCCTCCACCGGTATTTCCTTCACCTTTCCTTCCTAAAAAGGCCAAAGTTGTTTTAGACATTTTATCTTTTCGATCTTACAGGGAAAGAATTTTCAAAAACTTCAGCAACAAAACGGACTGAGGAAGTTTTGGATATAGACGAAGCAAATGGCATCTCCTCTGCCTCTTTCCCTGCCAAAAAGGCCAAAGTTGTTATAGACGTTATATCTATTGATGATCCTGATAGTGACGATGCTGGTGGTGAACTTTCACGTCTTAAAAAAGAGAATCTTAAGTTAAAGGAAATTGTGGAATCCCTTCATAGGAATCTGTGTCCGAGTTGCCTGTCCTGCTTGTCGATCTTCTCCTGAAATAATAGATCTTGATTAAACCAGTACTCAATTGTTTCCTTAATTCTGTTTTAATTGTTTTTTATCTTTCTTCTCTTTCGTCTGTATTCTAAAGTTTATTCAGTTCCTCTGCATCTCTTATCAAGAAAGCAAACATCAGTAATGTTGGTGTATTCATATTTTCAAGAGTAACATACATAATAAATAAATATAAAAACATAAATAAGTGACAAATGATTATAATTAAAGTAACTCGAGTAAAACTAAACATGATTCATCCAATTCTGGATATATTCACCCAGAGGGAAAAAATCAAACAAAAACCAGAAAATGATGAATAGTATCTATAAAGGTGCCATTTGAGTTACATCTTCAGGCAAAATATTCAAAAGAATATGACTTATTTACAAATCTAATTGGAAAGAGAGAGAATTTGTAGTGAGATATGTAATCTTTTTGTGCCCCCCCCCCCCGCTTCTCTTGCTCTGAAATTTCAAGATTATGTCAAATTTTTTGTATTTTCCTATGCTGCTCAAATATTTTACTTGTTATTTGTGAGTATTTCTAAAACTCACTCCCACCCTCCCACATCGAAATGAATTGATGTGAGTGTGTCCAACAAAGCTCAAAAGCAAAGCCCTGGAGCCTAAATCCTTTTCTGTTTTTTCGACCCAATGGAATTGTTGCTCTTGATTATGATATACTGACAATAATGGTAACTTATTGACTTGTATTTCACTTTCTGTTCCTACTTCCAGTCTTTTTTGGGAACGACTTCTCGTTTTTCTTCTTTTTGTTTACAAGGAGGAGGTTGGAAGTTATTCCGTGTTTGACAGTGCTTACAGTCAGACTTTTGAAAATCCCGGATATTTGTATATTTAATCTTTTATGGAGAGGCTGAGGAGGGAGAGATTCAAGAAGCTAGTGTATTGCAAGGGTAATCGATACACCCTTGTGTTGAAACTTTATTTTATAGAAGACCACTATGTAAAGTTTAGCGTGAAAGATGTGAAACATGTAATTCTTTATGTGAAACGAAACATATATTTGAATAAGAAAAGTGAAAACAGCAGTAAAATTTTCCTGGAAGGATGGGACATGGACTTTCTTTGAAGTGTAATAACGTAATATTTAGCTCATTTTAAAAGTGTTTGATTGAAAATTTAGATTTGAAGATAGTTTTTAACTTCGATCGAATGTGTCCCTGTAAGCATCTAGGAATCATGAAAAGTTGCCGCAAGATAAACTTCTTTTGTGGCCCAGTTTGGAGCTCCCTTTTAGTCATTTTGGTCACCTTTAGAATTCCCTTGGGGTTCTCTTAGTATCCCTTTTTTATTGCCTGTGATGACTTTTAGGGCTTGCCGACCTGTCATGAACCATAGAGTTAAGAATAAGGTAGAAGGACAATTGGATAAGGTAATATGACACTTTATTTCGTCATTTCTGACACCAGAAGAATTTGGCGATTGATACTAATTTAGTTTTAAAACGTGGTGTTTCACGATGAAATCTTGCCTGAAAATAAGTTCACTCTTATGAAAAAGCGAGAATTTGTCGTTTGTATATATTTAGCGTCCTAGCCCTTTTTAGAATTGTTTGATTCATTTGTTTGTTAGTGCAAGTCAGGCATGGTGCCAGAGTTATGGTTTAGGGGGAGGGGTTCTGAATTTTCAACATTATTAAAGGTTTTTAAATTCAAGGTGACATTTTCCTGGAACCCTGCCCTGGTATAATGCCACGAATTAAAATTGATTCCATTGAGAAGGAGAGGGAGATCTGATCTCATATAACATTTTAATTTTGGTATAAAAATTCATATTATTTGACATTTTAGTTTGTTCACCATCAAATTGGTTGGGTGGTGACTGGTTCTAGGACATATTACAACGGCTAATCTTTAGGGGTATATGCGGGCAGATCTGATCCTTAGTGCAAGTGGGTTTCAGTGTCCTTTCATTTATAGGGTAAAAAAAATTCATGGTAAGCTGGGGATGTTTCTAAGAGGTTTTGAACTTTCTTTTTTCATTACTTTTCTTGCGAAATAAAAAGAGATTTTGGGAGAAACCTTTTGTTTTCGAATAAATGGAAGAAAGTAATATTGGCAAACGGCATCTTGAAGTTGAGTGACAGAGCGCTCCATGTTTGTTTTCTTATACAGACAAGACAGCTCCCAAATTATCTTCTGTTGCTTCTAAGCTTTCTGGGTTTTGATTAAAAACGGCAAACCCTCTTAGATTTAACCTCGTTTCAAGATTTATTTACTTCCAAAATCAAAGGTCTGAATTTGGTATAAATTTCAGCATTGTATCTGCAATTCCTGTAGAATTTTTCAGTACTGTGTTGAGTAATACTTGTCGTTTGACTGAGCCTATTATCTCAAATTCTACAGCATTATAAGGAGTTGTCGCAGAGATTTTGAAAAGGGCTCATTCCATTGGAAATTGGAGTCGCTAGTGCCCTTTTTAATAGTCGAAAGTGATTGGAGGGCAACTAGCCCCCCCCCCCCACGCCCATCATTCCCCCAAACAAATCCAATCAGAATTTTTAGATATCCATTCTGTTCAGCATAGTTAATTTCCAGATAGAAAATATCTTTTTGAGGAGGACACTCCCCCATAACCATTGGGGCAAGGGTTTTAAGTTATGTCCTGAGGGGATATAAGGTTTTTATAGTAGGCGTTGTCGTAGAAACTTCAAAAAAGGCTCATTCGGTTGGAAATTCAAAGGGCTAATTCCCCTTTTAATCGTCGAAAGTGATTGAAGGGCAACTAGCCCCACCGCACGCCCGTCATTCCCCAAAACATGTAGAAACTTCGAAAAGGGCTCATTCAATTGGAAATTGGAGTGGCTTGTGCCGTTTTTAATAGTCGAAAGTGATTCGAAGGCAACTAACACCCTTCTACGCCCGTCATTCCCCCAAAACAATGTAATACAAGACAAGAAAATGGGACTAAGTAAAGAAGAGGACACTCCCCCACACCCCTCAGGGCAAGGGTTTTAAGTTATGCCCTGGGGTATATAAGAACAAAGTTGGCACAATGTATTTTTTATTAGTTTTTTCCTTTAGAGCAGGGCACTTAGTATCAAAGAAGTTGTTGTAGAAACTTCGAAAAGGGCTCATTTAATTGGAAATTGGAGTGGCTTGTGCCCTTTTTAATAGTCGAAGGTGATTGGAAGGTAACTAACACCCTTCCACGCCCGTCATTCCCCCAAAACATCCAATCAAAATTTTGAGATAACCATTTTGCTCAGTGTAGTTGATTTCCAGATAGAAAATATGTTTTCGAGGAGGACACTCCCCTACCACCCTAGGGGGAAGGGTTTTAAGTTATGCCCTGGGGGCATATAAGGTTTTTATAGAAGGCGTTGTCGGAGAAAATTGAAAAAAGCTCATTCGATTGGAAATTCAAAGGGCTAGGGCCCTTTTAAATACCAAAATTTTTTGGGGGCAAACCTTCCCCCCCCCCCCCGTGCCCATCATTCCCCCAAACACATCCAATCAAAATTTTGAGATAGCAATCTTGTTCAGTGTAGTTGATTTCCTGATAGAAAATATCTTTTTGAAGAAGAAACTCCCCCACAACCCTCGGAGCAAGGGTTTTAAGCTATGCCCTGGGGCTATATAAGGTTTTTATAGAAGGTATTGTCATAGAAACTTCCAAAAAAGCTCGTTCAATTGGAAATTCAAAGGGCTAGTGCGCTTTTTAATAGTCGAAAGGGATTTGAGCGCAGCTACCCCCTCTCCCATGCCCACTATGTCCCCAAACAGATCCAATCAAAATTTTTAGGTATCCATTTTGAATAGAGCAGTTGATTTTCAGATAAAAATTTATTTTTGAGGAGGACTCCCATACAACTCTCGATGCAAGGGTTTCAAGTTATGCCCTGGGGACATGATACATAATGCATAGCCTAAATTTTGATTAAAAAATGCGTAATTCGGCTTTAAAAACAAAGTTTAAGAACTTCTTAGACTGGTTAGTTTAGGAGTCATATGTTCGCTTCCTTTTGTTTTTACGCACAAGGTTAAAAAGCCAGAATCCGAAAAAGTTTCTAAACACATGGCCAAAATGGTGGGAAAGGAAATATTTCCTTGATTTAACGCCAATATTTCCGAAACTTGAAATAGAATTTCTCGAAATTATAAAAGGATTTGAAATGAGTGAGCTCGAAGCGGTGCTTGGATATACAGGAAACCCTAAGGATAGAAAGAAACAAGGATTAATTGCTAAGGTTAAATATCTGGATTAAGTTAAATAATTTATCTTTAAATGACAAAATTCTAAGAATTTTCAAAGATAAAAGATTGGGAACATTTTTCAGTTGTGGGAACGTTTGTATAGTACCGAGGAATGTTTCAGGGTGTACTTTTTATGATGTACTTGTAGACGTAGTGTCACCAATCAGATTGACCTCTGAGTGTGAAGGGTAAATCCGTCAAAACCAATCAATCTTTTACCTAACGGTAGATCAAGCTTCCAATATATCTATGAAGTATCCTGATTTACAAATACAGGTGCAATTTGCTTTGTATGGAGAAAGCAACGAGCTAGATGATTGTTTTTCTTGAAGAATCAGTATCTATGTCAACGCTACGCTGGTCCAGTTACCTAACCCAATACTGGCAATGTAATCCAGGTTTCAGTGCTGCTAATTCCTTGAAGATATCTTGGTTTGAGGACCTTGATATATCCTTTTTCTTTAGTATATCTTTAATGGAAAAATAATGCCTCAAGACCTTATTAGGAAGGCTGCGGAAGAAAGCTATCTGACCTTTGAAGTACACCGAACATGTTATGGAAAATAAACTGAATATAAACATTATAGCAAGCGTCATCATTTATGAATTAGTGGTGCTTTATTAAGAAAAATAGCAAACGCTGTCTAGTGTCTAATGAGGCTATTGTTTTTTTAGGATTAATAAAAGTGCCACCAATCAGATTGACCTCTGAGTGTGAAGGGGAAATAGGTCAATAACAGTCAATCTTTTACCCAACGGCAGATCAAGCTTCTAATAAATCTATGAAGTATCCTGATTTAGAAATACAGTTGCAATTGTTATTTTTATATATATCATTAAGTCATCGTCTTAATTGCTGCTATAAGGGTCTACTGTTTAACTATTTAGTTGTTTTATTTAATTCATTCAAAGAAAAAAAGAATAGCCAACAAAGAGCAGAGTTCACATGTATAGCTTGGGTATATCCATTGTAAGACATATCAATGATATGATACGTTTTATCATAATTAAAGCGAATACGGTTAAGGAAAAAACAACATCGAAAACATAAAAAAAAACAAAAAAAAAATAAAGAAATGCTGGACAGAAGCTGCGCGAAAGGTCATCCAAACGCGGAGAAGAAAAGTAAATAGAGACACAGAAAAATATAGTCCTGATATATTTCATTATTCCATCAACCATCAATAAGCAATCTTTAGCATTTCCATCTTTAGAGATATTTGGTATGAATAAAAAATGGGATTATAGGTATAATACATATTAGGGATTTTACACACAGATTGCAGAGTATATTGAAATCTCCATGTCTTAAGTCATGTTTAAGCTGATTATAAAAGACCACACATTACCTTTCCTCTTGAAGTCCTCTTAATAATAGGTTAAATAAAAAACAACAAAAATATTTTCAATTGAAAGTAAGGAGCAACATTAAAGCTTGCAACTACAGAAATTATTTTGTATACTAGGAGGAAGTCGGCCCTTTCCTCATCCCTCGTTATTTACTCTTAAGTGATAAGGGTCTTTCAAAACACTTTTCATGCAAATTGAACGGCCCTTGTGTTTCAGAAGTCGTTCTCAAAGAATCGGGACCAAAAGTCAATTTTAAGCGTAAAGAGCGAGGGATGAGGTAAGGAAATCCTTCCTCCTTATTCGCAGATTGATTTATAATTCTTTCAAGTTTAATGTTGCTCCTTACTTTTAGCTGAAAAAACTTATTGTTTAAATTGTGTTTCTAAGTTTTTAAAATCCTTTCAGGAAACCCCGTAAAGGAAAATTCTCGCTTTAGATAATCCCCGCCCTCTCGCAAAAAATTCCCGTTGAAAAATGTATGTGTTAATATTTTAAACCCTCTTTCCCTAGAGTCAGCCTCTGCACACTTGTTTCTTTTGCATCATTCGTTGCTGATAAGTTTCTGTTTCACAAGAAGACGTGGACTCGGAAATTTTACTGTTCTAGCTTCCATCTTGTCAACTGTCTGATGGCTAAAGTTATATTTTCTTGTCTAAAAGCTTTCTCCCATAAAAAAAAATTGGCTTAAAATGTACCTTTTTGTAGCCCTTCTCAGCCCCTTCCCTGAGTGTCAGACTGCACATCTATTTCTTTCGGTATGGATCTTTACTAATAAGTTTTATGGAACAGGAGGACATCGACCTAGAAATAACATTGATCTCTCGTCATGTTTCTGTCAACTTTTCAATTAGTAAAGTTAGAATGACAATTCCATGTTTATCGACAAAGTGGACTCATCTCCAGTGTTTTCATGCGTTATTGTTTTTACAAATGAATAAAAAGACGCCCACTTGGATTTGTCCTGTGTGTAATAGAACAATCCTTTCCGATGATTTAGTTATTGACGGCTATTTTATAAACATCTCGAAGTCGTCAATCGTGCCTAAGGACTGTACTGATACCGGGCTTAGAATTGATGGCTCTTGGGAGCCAAAAAGTGGCAAAGATGGGATTTTGGCAGTTGGTGTTTTGCTTAAAGGTAGCTTATTCAATGCTACTTATTAACTAGCCGCTGTTGAGAATTCGGGTCACTCGAGTTAAGCAGCATTGAAGCTCCGATACCATGAATAGTTTATTCTATCAAATCAGCTCTTGTTCAGAAATGTTCAACTAAAAGTTCAATAATACTATCATTATTACTGCAAAGGGTAAATTTGTATATCTAGTATATTATCTATCATTTTATAACCTACTAATTGCTGCTATGACTGACGAACTAATTTTGACTGTCTATATACGACTAAATTTAAATAAATTATAATAATAGTAATTAAATAAATTACAAAGAAAAAACTCATACATTTAGTATGAACATATTTCTACGAATGACCTGTAAATTCTTATCACATTGTAATAAAATATTATAGACTTGAATTTACGTTTATTTAAATATGCACTCCAACACAAGGCTAATTTACGTCGTCTTTACAAATATATATAATAATAATATAATATATATTTAAAACCCGTCGTATACAATAAATGTACAATGACAGAGTATACAAAAATGCGAAAAGAGGAATCAAAAAGATAAAATGCCAAAGAAAAAAAAATAATAATAACAGCAAAAGCAACAACGTCTTAAATAGTATACAAAATAGTACGAAAAGTGGAAACAGAAAGATAACATACTCAAAGATTACAACAGAAACAACAACTTTTTCGAAAATAGCAACAAGGACAACAACTTTTGAAAGGAGAAAAAAAGAACAAAAAAGGGAAACAAGAGGGAAAATTAAACAAGCAAACTTGCTCACTCATGCTTTAGATTGCTGGTTTTGTGTTTTGCCGGCTAATAAGTGTCTCAACAGCTGGATTTGGGTCCGCTGGGTTGTAGTGCCGAATCAGAAAACTATTTTTTGGCCAAGGTGGCAATTTTAGTAGGTATTTTGCAAAACGGAAGAATAAAGAGTGGATTTTAGACTTTTCGCGGCTTGCCAATAAATTCCAGAAAGAGGCTACATATAATATATGTGGCAGAGCGGTAGCGTTGCAAATACTAGCCAGCAGTGAACGGTTAAATCTCAGAGTTGATTTAACGATCAAAGCATAGGAGCTGGAAATTTGCCGTTCAAGATGTGAGATCAGGAGGGAGCGGGTATGTTGTAATGAGGAACCTATTGGCAGCCCCAGATATACTATTTTATCAACTGGTTTTACTGAGCAATCACTTAGTGTGATATTAGTAGGAGGGTCATTCTTCCAATTGTAAAGCAAGACTTCTGACTTTTGGGAGTTAAATCTTAGACCGAATTTCTTGTAATTAGACTGCAGAAATGAGAATATTTCTGAAAGGCGGTTAAGCGTCCGGCCGAGATTCAGCGTGTCATCAGCATAGCATACTAGGGAGATGTCAATGGAACTGAGAATGCATGATGAAGGACAGCTGTCTTGAGGTTCAATAATGTAGTTGTTGAATAAATTGGGGGATAAAACTGCCCCCTGACAGGCACCTTTACGGACTGGTATCAAAGCTGACCGTGGGGCTGGCGGAAGGCCTTTATTGAGAGGGAGCTTGAGCCGCACGCGAAGGCGAGAATAAAGATCACGGAAAGCCCGGATGATGTTTGAGTTCACTCCTCTTTTAGCTGAGTTTAGCAAGATAAGCGCATGAATCAATGAATCAAACGCTTTCTGCAGGTCTAAGCCCCCGATTGCTAGACTTTCTCCTGATTTGTGTGCATCCAGGAGTATATATGCAACGACATGGAGCGCTTCCACACAACCAATGCCGCGTTGGAAACCGAATTGTCTTGGTGGACTGCAACACAGTTTTTCGAACTCATCTACGAATAAAAGTTCCAATAACTTGCAAATAGAAGTAGCAACAGTGATTGGACGCAAAGAAGAGTATTGCATGGTAGCATTTCCTTTTTTAAGAACTGGCGTAAGATCTCCAATTGAGAAAGTGGTTGGGACAATACCCAGAATGAGGATAATCTGCATCAGGAGGGTTACATGACTAATGAAAGCGGGCCCACCACTTTTTAGATGGAGTGCACTGATCCTGTCAATCCCAAAAGATTGTTTAGGTTTTAGGTGAGAGATGGCCTTGCGTACAGGTACCTCTGTTATCACCCCGAAGACAACTATCTAAGAAATCATTAGAAATCGTCCAACTCAGCTTCGTATATATCGTTGAGGGCTGGGTCAGGAGGCGAAAATTCTGACCCATAATACGCGTGCCATTCAAAATCAGGGACATAAGATGTGGATAAAGACTTATCGCTTTTAGAGGACAGAAAATGCCAAAAGAGAGAGGGATTAATTTTGGCCCGTGTAGATTCGTTATCAATCATCTTTTTTCTGTGAGCTTTTAGCTCCTTTGCGAATTTTCTTTTTGTGAGCAGGCGGATCCTGTGAGTGTGAGCAGGCGGAGTTAAATTCAAAAAGAAGGTAAAAATTCCTTTTCTCGTTTAAAATCAAAATAAAGAAATATTTTTTTTACAAGTTAAGCATAGCAAATTGTGCAAACAAGGGTATATGGTGTTAGTCTAAGACACCGTGCGCAATCACGTTAAACTAGAAGATCAACTAGCCTTGCTAATTATTGATAAGATGTTCAAAAATATACTAGGTTGAGTATCCAAAAAAACTTAGTTCCCTCATAAATCTTTAAAGATATGTGTAACTGACTGAGAGTTGGCCAGAGCTTAGGAAGTTTGGTTGCTAGATAAACTAGGTTTACATACAGTTGTTCGAATAATAATAGTTGTTATGAAATTTTGGCTAAAACTTCATAACTTTTACGCATTTTCATGCATTTTCCTCAGTGTTGGTCTTACCCTAATGTCGGCCAGGCGTGTTAGCATGCAATTTGGCCTACGTTCAAACATAAGGACAGGAAATACGTGAAACTCCTTTAAATACTTCTGTTTGTATTTATTCCTTCCAGAGAAAGCGTCCCGGGTGTATCCTATTTTGGAATTTTCCCCTCATTCGCCCGGCGCTAGTAATTACGATTTTCAAAGGTTTCTAAAGCCTTTTTTTACTTAGCTAGTATTCATATTTCTTTAAAATGCAATAAGGTTAATTTACCAAGGATGAGAAAGTTAGAAATCCCTCCCATAATGAAGTAGTTTGATTTTAATTGCAAGAAAAGAGAACCAAAATTAGCCATGCAACTTTCTGTGAAATTTGTAAAATACTAGACAACCTACAGCACATATTTGACAAAAATATGTACAGGTCGTTGTCGCGCCAATTACAGCCGGGGTTTTTCTGTTGGCTCGAACAACACATTTGGTAGCTAAAAACTGGCGGTAGTGTAATAATTGAGCATATATAAGAGTATTAATAATTTCAAGAACAATTTGTCAGAATGCAGAAACATAATAGTTATCCTATTTATAAATAAAGAGTTTCAATCAACCTAAATAGCAGAAGCAAACTAAGATTTCAAATCCATTCAAAACAAAAGAATATGTTACCAATCATCTGAATCAAAATATAAACTCAAGAATTCATTAGAAATTCCGTCATTGAGAATTATCACAAGTAAGATTATGTATTTTTTCTTGAGTAATATAGGTGGAATTTAAATCGTACGTAAGAAACGCGGTGTTGAGAAGCGCAAATAATCAATAAGTATCCTTTCCCCGTAGAGTACAATGACAATAAAAGCAGGCCAACAAGAACTGAGAGTATTCTTCTAGGGTTTAAAATATATTCAGCTGTTTGTAAAACACCTACAGATCGCTATATGAGACCAAGCAGTTTTTCTTTTCATAATTTTCTTTCTAAAATGATACCATTTTTTTACTTTATAAATTATTAATGCAGTTCAAGTGGCCCTATCCAAAATGCTAGTTCTCGGAAACTATTTTACGTCAGTGACTTCACTTTGCGTTCCAAAAATTTACAAAAACTAATGGCAAATTGATCGACTTGCTTACGTATTTCTCCATCAAAATCAGAATGCTTTCTCTCTTTTAAAGTCAACACTAGCAATGCAGTTAGATTAACCCCTTGCACTGTGTTATATTCTAGAAATACTTTTGTTAATAAACAATCTATACTTCTATTTTTATTAGAAGACAATAGAGTGGTCTTTAAAAAAATGAAGATAAAATCAGCGTTACCAGGAACTACGAACAGGCGCTAGTTTAGCGATACCATGTATCCAAGGGGCACAGTATTTTTAGTCATACCTATAATTGGTAAACCTAACCGCGTCCTTCATTTCCAGGGATATCACAGAGTAAAATGAATTAGAACAAACTTAAAAAGTCTGAACTTCTTATCATCATAAGTCCATACCAAGTAAACGCGACAGCGAAGCGTCCCCGAAACTTTAATGCAGTCCAATAAATACTAAAACTAAATGATAAATGGAAGTAACATTACATACTTTATACAGTTAAAAAAAAATATGCAGCACAGAAAGTGCCACACCTTCTCCACAAAAGAATTAACACAAAAAAATTAACCCACGGCTTAAAATGAAATGAACATTGCTGAATTTAATCCGCAATTTCTGACCCATAAACTTAACCGGTAGGAAAAATCAAAAATTAAAAGCAATTTTACCAGGTAAAAGTAACCCGCAAAAAATTTCAAAACCTGAAGAAAGATAACCCACAATGCGGAAATTATCAAGCTAAAAGTATCCTAAACATATGAATTAAACAAATAAATTTCTTATCCTAAAGCCGCACATTAGGAACCAATATTAGGCATATCAACTCAAATGAACTGTAAACCCCTTATCGACAAAGGTAATCAATTGCGACCATAGGTAAAAGATTTCACCGGAGATAGGAGGGGAAATTTCCCCTTGTAAATGAAGTGTTCCTAAACAAGAGTTTTAGCAAATCTACCCAGTTTTATCTTACGACTGGAGATAAACTGTAGCTTAGTCAAGTTTTTTGAACATTCGCAAATGAACGGTGAAAATCTAGCACGAACAAGGAATCTAATTTCAAGGAAAAGTCTCTAATTTCAAGGAAAAAATTAAAAAATGAATTTTGAAACATCGACAAAGTGTTGCAGTTATATGGTGAACTACTACAAAACATAATCCAACAGTGACAACAGTGACAAAATCCAACACTAAAAAAATATTACAAGTATTACATTTCAACAAAAAAAAATCCTGAATTGAACTTCGAAACACCGACAGAATATAGCTGTGACAAGGTAAACCACAAGACTATACTATAAAAAATATTCCAAGTGTTAAATTTTACTGAAAAAATTCCAAAATGAACTTTGAACATCAAGAGAGGGTAGCTACGACAAAGTAAATCATGATAATAATACTATAAAAATATTCCAAGTCTTGCATTTCAATGAAAAATTTCAATTGAATAAAGAAACATCAAATCAAAAGTATTTAAAGTCTTACTTTTCAACTAAAAAAATCTTGAAATGAGCTTTGAAATATCAGCAAAATGTAGCATTGGCATGGTGAATCACAAGACAACAGTACATAAATATTCCAAATCTGAAATTTTGATGCAAAATTTCCATAATGAGCTTAGAAACCTTGACAGCACGTGATAGTGACAAAGTAAGCCACGCCATTACAGTACAGAAATATTCCAAGTCTTACATTTAAAAAAAAAATATCCAACCTGAACTATGAAACATCTACAGAATAACGCTGACATCACAAAACACGTCAAAAATATTATAAGTCTTACATTTCAATGAAGAAATCCTGAAATGAACTTTGAAATAACGACAGAATGTAGAACTGACATTTTAAGTCACAGCGCAGCAGTTTAAAAATATACCAGGTCTTACATTTCAACGAAGAAATTACAAATTGAATTTGAAACATCAAGAGAAAGTAAAATTTATAATGTAAATCATAACATAACAGTACAAATATCATTCCAAGTCTTTCAATTTAACGAATAAATTTCAATGGCGTGGTGTTGTGTCTAAGTGTGTCTTGTGTGTGTGTTTGTATTTTTTTACGCTTTTGTTTTGTGTGTGTGTGTTTGTGTGTCAGTTTGTGTGTGTGTGTTAGTGCGTGTGTATTTTTGTGTGTACTGGTGTGTTTGTGCGTGTGTGTGTGTCTGTTTGTTTTTGTGCTTTTTTGTGTCTTTTTTGTGAGAGTGTCTTTTGTGTTTCTCTTTTTGAGTGTGGATGCGTGTGTTTTTGTTTGTGTGTTTTTTATGTTTTGTTGTGTGTAGTTTTGGGCTTTATAAGCTCGAAATCGCTTACAGTGATGCTGACAGTTGTCCTCGGGGTACTTGAGAGTAGTTATAGTGTTGTAATGTGATGTGAATTGCTCGTCGAAACCAGAAGCAATGTCTGTATGAATGAATGAGTTGAAGTAAAGTTTTTAACAAGAAATGTCTAAAAACTATTTTGGGTGGATGGGGTAAGGACAGAGAACTGCTAGAGTGTAGCTATAGTTTGGTACTGTGGCATGAATTTCGCACGAAAACCTAAATTAACGAATTGAAAAAAAATCTTTAACAAAAAATATCTGAAAAGTGTTTTGTGAGAGAAGGGGTGATGGCAGAGGATTGCTGGAGAGTAATCATAGTGCGGTACTGTGGCGTGAATTGTTTGCAAAAACCCGAGTGGATGACTTGAAATAAAATTTTTAATAAGAAAGGTCTGCTAGAGAGTAGATATAGTGTGGTAGAGCAGCGTGAAATGGTTGCTAAAACCTAAATGAATTAGTTGAAATAAAATTTTTAACATGAAATATCTGAAAAGTGTTTGGGGTGTTATGGGATGATGATAGACGGGTGTTTTAGAGTAGTTATAGTTCTATATTACGGTGTGAATTGCTTGCGAAGACCTAAATAGATAACTTGAAATAAGATTTATAAAAAGCAAAATGCCTCAAAAGTAGATATTTTCTGAGTAAATGGTTTTGTGAATTTTCTATACACTGTCTATTAAAAAGAACTTTATCCCTATTTTGAACTTTCTTTTTATGGCCTGAAAAGTGTTCTGGGGGAGATGAAGTGATGGCAGAGGATTTTCTTAGAGTAGTTATAGTGCTTTACGGTGGCGTGAATTGTTTGCGAAAACCCGAATGGATGACTTGAAATAAAAATTTTATTAAGAAATGTCAAAAAGTGTTTTGGGTAAGATAGGAAGATGGCAAAAGCCGGATAGAGAGTAGTTGTAGTGTGGCACTTTGGCGTGAATTGCTTGCAAAAATCCAACTGAATGAGCTGGTATAAAAAAACAAAAAATGTCAGAAAAGTGTTTTTGGAGAGATAATATGATGAGACAGGGGGGATGAAAGAAATGCTTGTGCAAACCGAAATGAATTATTTGAAATAGCATTTCTAGCCAGAAATCTGAAAAATGTTTAGGGTAGATTGGGCACTATGAAAGATGGGTACTAGAAAGTAGTTACAGTTAGGTAATGGAGCGTGAATTGTTTGCAAAGACCGGAATGGGTTATTTAAAATAAAAAATATTGAAGAGTGATGTCTAAAAAGGATTTTGAGAGGATATGGGGTGATGAGATAGGAGTTATGACGCTTAAAATTACGCTTGATTCAGAGCAGTTATGACTTACCTTCTATCCTGTTTGTTTCATATCATAAACGTCTCACTACAAGCTGGAATATTCCCGGACGCCTTACAGAAAATTGTGCACCTACGTTTGTATGATTTTTTGACCAAAAAAAGACTTCTTTCCAAAACACAATTTGAATTCAGGAAGAATCACTCGACGTCCCATGCTGTGCAGTATCCGTGTGATTTAGTGAATATTCATCTTGAAAAAGGTGAACGTGCTCTTACAAGATTTGGGGATTTTAAAAAGGCATTTGATACAGTAGATTTTAATATTTTGTTACGTAGGTTAGAATGTTTGGGCGTCAGAGATTTGCATCTGAAGTGGTTTGAAAGTTTTTTAACTGGAAGATCTGTTAGAGTTATATTAGATAATGTTATTTCTGGTCAGTATTTTATCAAAAGTGGTGTTCCGCAGGGTCCTGTTCTGCGTCCACTGCTTTAGCTTATTTATGTTGATACCATGGGATTCTACCTGCCGGGTGCTTGCCTTATTTCGTTTACAGATGATATTGCTCATAATTTTTCTAGTCGTTGTGTTGAATCTTTAATAGAAAAGGTTGATAGTGTAATGGCTGAACTTTATATATTCACTAGTATTAGCCTTTTATCAGTAAATGTGAGGAGAACCAATTTTATCGTGTATAGTAGTAGAGTAGTACAGTAGAATATTTTTATTTACAACACATACATAAATAAACGTCACAAAACAGCGCACATGCCTGGTGGCATACGTTAGCGCTGAAAATATTGTCAACGAAAATACACAGCCATTTTCTAACTATATTTTACAACAACGAAAAAGAAAACCCTAATGATCAAAATGCTTAGCATATCATAGGATATTTCTTCACCATTCTTAGAAAATGTCGCTTGTTGCTGCATTCTTGAACTGACGTTGGAATTGAGTTCCAGATTTTTGGCCCAGTGTGAAGGATGCTGAATCCCGCTCTCGATGTCGGGTGAATTTCGCACGAAAAGTCTGAACGATGCGTAGTAGGATAATTATGAAATTAAAAATTAGTTGGAAAAATGCCGGAGAAATTTACAGGTAAATTACTATATTGATAATCGTGACAAATACTAGAGATAGAAATTAATCAAAGTTGGTCCAAAGAAAAAATTCCTGAAGTCCATATAGGTGTCTAACTGAAGATCTGCAATCAACATTAAAAATAATCCTCATTGCTTTATTCTAAAGTATTTGGAGAGATTTGAAAACAGACGAAAAGGTAGATGCTCAAAACGAAATGCAATAGAGAAAATATGGGTGGACGAAAGAATAATAAATAGATTTTAAAACAGCTTTAGGAAAGAAATGACGAAGACGAGTTAGCATGCCAATATTTCAGGAAGTTTTTAACGACAGTGTTTTTACATACTTAGGAAACGACAAATTTTCATCTAAAATAATCCCAAGATATTTGAACTGAGCTACCCGTTTTAATTCAAGACCATTCAAGAAAAAAGAGAAGCTTTCTGACACTACAGATCCAGTTCGCGAAAATAACATATATTGGCATTTTTTTTTTCATTAAGAGCTAATAAAATCCTTGAATACTACTCAGACATAGTTAGTAACGTACTATTGTGGTTCTGGAAAAGAACTGATAGGTCCCAGTGAGAAGCAAAAATTACTACATCATCAGCAAACATTATAATTTTAACAAGAGGCAAAACTTCTGGCAAATCATTTATAAAAAGAAGAAATAGAATAGGCCCAAAAACAGAGCCCTGAGGCACTCCGTAATTAATTGGAAAAGTTTCGGAAC
>JAQQPU010016142.1:0-10836 GCA_029168905.1 Artemia sp. Kazakhstan ARC1039
TGCAGAGCCCTTGCAACCAGAGACGAGCATGTTGTCGAAAGTGTATCAGAAAAGTAATCCCAAGCCATTTCAACTTTGAGACACACTTGAGTAGCATTGTACCCACATGTAAAGAAAAGCAGATCCTTAGCGATGTTGTCAAGCAGCACTAGAGGGTCGATAAGTCCAAAATGAGAAATAATCTTGTGATTTCTGTACCACCTTGGCAAATATAGCAGGAATTTACAATATTTAAAATAGCCTCTCCTTAGCTGAAGAAGGTCTTTTTTGCTTATTAGAGGCTGTAAACCGGAAAGAAAAAGAATTGCAGGAGAACAAAAACTATGGTAAAGTTTACATAAGCTTTGGCGGCTGTACCTCCCTCTTTTAGGCGAGATTTTACCATATGAGAATCGTATGCACTGCAGAGCACTTGCAACCAGAGACGAGCATGTTGTCGAAAGTGTATCAGAAAAAGTAATCCCAAGCCATTTCAACTTTGAGACACACCTGAGTAGCATTGTACCCACATGTAAAGAAAAGCAGGGTTAGAAGTATTAAAACAAAGAAACTCGCATTTTGAAGCATTTACAGAAAGCCCAATCATACTCAAAGCATTAATCAGAATATTTAGGTTCTTAGTGAGGCCTCACCTAGTATGACTAACAAGCAGAACATCATCAGCATAGGCAATGTGACTAACAGCATTATTTTCTAAAAAAAAAAAACAGTAGGACACAGCATTCGTAAACAGTCATATATATGGAGATATATGGAGATAGCACACCACCTTGCCTGACTCCCTTCTTTACTGAGATAGGCTCGGATGTATCAGACATCCATTTTAACCAAACCAACGAATTGGAATACCAATATCGAAGAACTTTTACTACGGAAGAATTAACTCCTGCTTTAGCTAAGCAGTGAAGCGCTTGCGAATGTACAACGTTGTCAAAAGCGCCCGAGATATCAACCGAGCAAAAATAAAGTGACCTTATTTGCATTTTGCTGAGACTAGCAACTGACCAAGTATATGATGGGCTTGAGAACAACCAAAACCGGCTCTGAACCCAACTTGATCATCAGAATAATCACATTTAGTCAAAACTTCAGGCAATACGACATACTCGAACAGCTTGCTCATGAAACAGGTGTGAAACACTGTAATTGGTCGATAACTGGAGCACTGATCTGCGTCCTTTCCCTTTTTCAAAACTGATGTTACGATTCCCGAAAGAAAACTATCTGGAACTAACGACTGGGGTAAACACATCTGGAATAGGAGCTGAATGTGTGTTAACAATAATGGACACTTAATGGTGAAGTGATTGTAACACAGACCATCCATATCAGGAGCACTTGATTTCTTAACATTCTTAAAAGCACGATAGATATCACCACTAGATATTGACATGGACTTGCCGAAGAAGTCGAGGAACAGTATTATGCAATAAGGGAGAAAACATGAACTGGATAGAATGATTAAACGTAGAAAAAACACGAGTAAAATGAGCAACAAAATCACTGATTTTGATAATCGAAACGGTAGCAGGCACACACTTGCTGCTATTAATTACATTGGACCAAGACTTCCGATCCGAGGGCCATCCAAACCATTCAGGCAGGTTTGACGCAAAGAAGATCTAAACTGACGTTTCGAATTTTGCTTAATTTTAAATACTTCACCAGACTTGGACCGATCACAAGCAATCCAAAGGCGAAGCTAAAACTTCGCGCGTTGTTTAGCTTTTTTCACTTCTGGGCACACATTCCATAATGGTTTTCTGGTGCCAAATCCAACACGTTCAACAGGAACTGAAACTGAAGCAGCTGACTTCAAACAATGTACGATCTGATAATAGTAACAATTTAAATCAATCTTAGCTGTCGATGACCTTACAGAGGTTTGTAAAAGGTGAAAAGGCACTTTCAGGCTTGATAATAACGAGCAAAGAACATACAAATAAACTTCAGAATTTACTCGTTTCCAATTTGGCTTATCAAACCATTTATTATGGTAAGAAAAACGGTTATAAGCCAGTAGAGCAGGCGACTCAATTTCATAAGTTAAAGGCAAGTGATCATCATCAGTTTTATCATCCAAAACAATGACAGGAGGAACCACGAGAGATCCTCTTCAAACTATAATATGATCAAGGTTTGATCTAGAACCATCACGGTTATGAATATGAGGTGATTGCCTCCGTACTCAATACCTTACTCTTTAAGCTAAGGTTTGAATGATTGTTAAATTTTTTAAGAACGACTCCTGAAACACAAGGGACGTTTAATTAGAATAAGAAGCTTTTTTGAAAGTGCTAAAAATATTTAGCGTGAAGAGCAAGGTGTCGAGGAGGGGGGGACCCCCTAATATACGAAATAATTTCTGTTGTTCCTGAGTTTTAATGTTGCTCCTTGCTTTCAGTTTAAAAAAAAAACTTTTTTTATTGAATCTCTAATTCACCAGAGTCTAAAATTGCTGTATAGAGCAAATAGTATAGACGACTTTTAAGAGTAGAAACTGGCGCTAGTGTTTAAGAGAAATGTCGCAGACCCCATCTCATATTTGGTGTTTTTTGGCATTCCCCTTTTCAAGCTTTTTTATTGTGTTTTTCTCAGAGACTGAGATCAGACAATTATTTTACTCTAATGTTGCCAAATTTTGCTTTATTATAATACTGAAAAATTATTTTTGGTTATTTTTGGCGCCATTGGCGCTAGTTTTTATTCATATAAGTTATCAACACTCTTTGGAATAGAAGTCAAAAAATTATTGTGTGCTACCACTACTGCACCAACTACTGCCACGCTTATAAGATTGAGGCATTTATAAATTAAAATGGGTTACCCTTTTTATTAAAAAAAAAATCAATCATGATTTTAATATCTTTTACACATTCTTTATTTTCAGCTAATGCTGCTACATTTTGCTTAAAAATGACGAACAATAGAAAGCATAAGCAATGCTTCATCAAGGAAAATAAGAGATCTTTGCACTATATGTCTATATTAAAAAGTGTCCTTTAATTCCAGAGGGTTTATTTTTGTGATGTGTATCTTAGTTTGTTTAGCCTAAATATGTTTATTTTTGTGCTTTACGAAAAAAAAATTATCTGTGAGTTGTATCATTCTTCATCTCTGGAGAGAAGAACAGCCCCGGCTTTTAAAACTACCCAAGATTGACTTTTTGTGGTTTACTATTTTTCTTATTTGTGAATTTTATCATTCTTTATTTCTGGATTATTTTTAAAACAGCCCCGCCGTTTTAAAACTAATCAATACTGGCTGGTGACCGACAAACTAGACAGACGAAGAAATGCAATTTCTGGGGGCACAAGTTGCTCTGCCTTTTTAAAACCTGATGGGTTCTTTTTTGAGAAAAATTAGGCCTGTAAAGAGAGCAATAATAATAATAATAATAATTTATTTATAACCCACTATAAAAAGAAGCGGATTACATCAAGAAAAAAAAAAAAAAGCAAACTCGCACACTTAACAATTATTTACATAAAACGACGTAAATTATGGTGCGCAGTAAGATCTGCAGATAACGACAGCTTTCCTGCAAGCCCAGTTACTTTTTCCCGTAAATCGGGGAGGCTGAATCGCGATATTAGATGCCGGTTCCGGAACCACGGAGGGAGGGACAAAAGGTACCGAGAAAATTTAAAATAATAAGCGGATAGAATTCAGATCTTTATGCTTCAGAATTGGAAGAAACCCAGATAAAAAAAAGAATAGAATGATCGCAAAATGAAGAATATAATTTCCCAAGCGCTTTTCTATTTTACCTCCCTCTATTTGCAACAATTTTTGAATATCCTATCTGAATTTTTTTTTTTTTTTTTTTTGCATTAGAAACTGTCAGAGCCCGAAGTGTTTTGAGATTATTAGTAATGTGAAAACCAAGCCACCGAAAAGAAGAGACACAGGGAATAGAGAAAAACCACAGTTAAGAGGGAGGCTTGCACTCCAATTAAATGAAATATAATCGCACTTATCAACGTTCAACATAAGCCCAATCCGTCTGAACTGGTCTGAGATCCCTCTGACAGAATGTGAGAGTCCAGCCCTAGAACGACTGACAAGGAGAACATCGTCCGCATAAGCAAGATACGAGACATCAATTCCATCAGAAATGAAAGTCGAAGGCAAGGATGAAAGGATAGGAGCAATACATAACTTAAAAATAGTTGGAGAAAGCACACCACCTTGACAGACCCCACGCCGAAGAAACACCTTTGAATCAGAAACTACTCCATTACATTTTACCCAAATAAAAGAGTTAGAATATCAGTACCGTAACAAAACAACAATAGAAAGGTTAATATTGTTGGAAAAAAGGGAATAGAGTGCATGTGAGTGGACTATACTATCGAAAGCTTTCGAAAGATGAAGAGCACAGATATGAAGAGGAGATTTATCATTAACAGATTGCAACAGGATGGAAGCTTGAACACGATGGGCGTGCTGATATCCCAGCCTTTTTTAAAGCCAAACTGGTTTTCACCAAAATTAACATTTTCTGAAATATTCAAAAATTTTGCTAAGAGTGCACGAAACAGTAATTGGTCGATAAGAACTACCCTCTGACGAAGTTTTTCCAGGCTTCAAAACCGAGGTGACTGTGCCACAGAGAAAACTGTCGGGAACCATAGAAGTAGATAAACACATCTGAAACAGTAGCTGAAGGTGATCTATCAAAGTTGGGCAAACTACTTTTAGATGATAAGACGAAATTCTGTCTTGATCAACAGAGCTAGATTGCATGTTCTTAATAGCTTGACCAATATCAACAGTAGAAACTGGTAATCCATTACTCTGAGAAATACGATTAGGTAAACACGGCTCAAGAAGGTTACTAAAAAGCTTTTCAACTTCCCGGTTCACCTTGCCGAAAATATCATTATAATACGACACCCAAGTATGAACTGCTGTAGGACTTTCAGAAAAATCACAACTAAGCTTATCCGAATTCAGAACATGAGACCACTCCTTTCTCGACACATGAAAATCAAAACCAGATACCCTAGACTGCCTTAAACGTTTTTCATAAGCACGCTTGGTACTTTGCTTCAGATCGAAGACAACTCCTCGATTTGGCCGACCGCAAGACACCTATATTTGTAGCCAAAACTTAGCTTTATTCTTTACAACTTTTAATTCTGGGGCCAAAACTCATTCTGAATTTTTAGTTTTAACTTTAATCTTTTCTAGAGGAACAGCAGTCGCCTCTGCTTGTTTTAAGCACCAAATTATTTTATCATAATATTCATTTAGAGACTGCTTATCATTTGAGAAACGGTCAGTAGCTTGACGGTAAGGAACTTTTATAGAACCCAATAACGCGGACAACGTAGTAATATAAAGTGCAAAATTAGCTCTACTCCAGTTGTTCCTGTAAAACCACTTAGAACTTTGTGTAAATGGTCTAGTAGAACGGGAAGCAACTACTGAAGCAGAGAACGAAATCGGGAGGTGTTCAATATCACGATAGTCTTCATGAACGAGAACAGTCGATACATTAACATTTGGCGAGGAAACTACATGGTCAATATTAGACAAACTTCCAGATTGGTGAATATATGAATAATCAACACTTTTCTCAACTATTTTATCAGCAGAAAAAGTATCAAGGACTATATCGGATCGAACTGACTGACTTGTAATATCTGTGTTGAAGTCACCAACCACTATGAAATCATAACCAGTCGATACAACAGACGTAAGAATAGCCTTAAGATTTGCAGAGGCTTTCATATACGCGTTCAAAGCGGAAATAGTTGTTTTGTTACATGGGAGATACACATTTATCAGCAGAGTATTACCAAACCGAACCGCAAGGATGAATTTATCACTGTGAAAACACACTGGAGAGAGCAAACTCAGGTTATTCTTAACAATGCACGCGAGGCCTCCAGAAGGTCTACCAAAAGTGACCTCAGCATTAGTTGCAAAAACGGAATGATTACAACTTCTTTTTAACACGGTAATGCTAGTAGAAGTAAGGATGTGTTCTTGAAGGCATACTATGTCAAACTGGTCACACAATTCATCAATCATATGCTCCTTTAAACGAGTACCATTTATATTAAGCGAAACCGTTTTGCCATTTATGTCGTGGCTCATTGTTTTTGAGTCACGAAATTTTTACGAGTAAACTCTGTATTTCTCTGTAACTCAACTCTGATTTAGAGAAAACTTTAGGAAGTAACAAAGGTTCGTTTTTGGGATAGAAAAAAAATCTTGAAATCGATTTTCCTTGCATACCCTAGTTTTGAACTAATTGCTACAAACAAATAACCGTAACACCAAGGCGTGTGTTACAAAAAAGAGCTAGGCATGTTCCTTGACCATCCCACACTACTCAGAGCTTCACTCCCTCTATAATCGAGTTTCATTACATGCCTTTTCAATTTCATCGGTAGTCAATTGACAAGTGTTCGGAGGAGCCGAAACTGGGGAAAAGAACAGCTCAGACTATTTTCTTCTTGCTGCTACATTGAAGCTGAAGTAACCAAACTTTAAGAAAGCCAGACTGCCTCCTAGATGTGGCACTGAGAAACTCGATATCTCAAAAGTCCAGGCAGAGTTTGACAAGGTGCTGTGTAGCCACTTTCTAGTTCCAAAACAAGTACAAGAAGAACTTAAGAGTCTAGAACATGAAGTCATAGAGAAGATATGTTCGATGATTGAAGATATTACCCAAGATGTCAGACGGTATTCAGAGAGCTTCGCAACAAAGCTCATAAGCTGGCAAGCACAGAGGAAAATACCTACTGATCAAAGGTGGCCACAGACTTTGAAGAGGCATCAGCTTGAAGAGGCAGAAACGAGACCTGTAAACAATGTAGGATCGTTATAGAGCTGAACTTCATAAAGAAAAAAATTACCACCACAGAAAATATGAAAAGATCAGATGGGACTATCATCACGGGACAACTAGAAAGAATAAACAGATGGAAAGAAGGTTTCAAAAATCTGTTAAATACGAGAGGCCAGGCTAGTCTTCGAACTTCTTTCGTCTAATCTGGTCAAAAAAAAAAAAAAAAAAGAAAAAAAAGAAAAAAAAAAACAGCAAGCAGCTCCATCACCCGTGGAACAGTATTCCTGCGATGAATCTCCACCTTATGGGTGCAGTTGGAAACACCGTGAAGAATCTCAAAAATACAAGTCCTGTGCGAGGACTCCCTAATGACAGAAATATAAAAAGCAAGTCTGACACTCACTGAAGCACTAACGAGCCTATTTAGTAAAGCCTGGGACGCTGAATTTGACCTTAGGACTAATTTAACACTGCTAAGGTCCTTTTAATGAAGAAAGGAGATGACAAAGATAGTAAAATTATTCGGGAGTCTCATTAATAGACCGAACTGGGAAAATATTTGCAATAGTTATGGTAAACCACTTTAGAAAGCAGTGAGAGCAACAAACAAGTCAAGACAAGGTAGGTTTTTGCCCTGGAATGAGGTGTGTAGACCTCATCTTTGCTATGCGCCATCTCCTTTACCAACGTTTCATTCACAAATTGGATATCCTTCGAAGTGTTTCTCGACTTCATTCCTGTATTTGATTCGATATTACGACCCTTGCTGTGGTAAATATTGTTAAAAGACGGCGTTCTGAGGAATAGGTCAACCTAATAAGAGCTTATTATGAGAACACCCTGAGTAACGCAGGAATATGAGAGCTAACGGAACTATTTAAAATAACGTATGACGTCCACCTAGGATGTCCGGCGTCACCAATTTTTTTTTTACTGTAGGCTATTATAGACTGGATTATTAAAAATGTATTGAAACGAGATAATCTTACGACCTTTCAGCACAAGAGACCATTGCTGACATTGAATATGCACATGATGGTACTCTGCTCACAGACTCCGCCCAGAAAGCACAAAATATGATAGAAAGAGTAGCGACTGCCACTATTGGCATTCGCTGTACAGCGGGTCTGAATGCAAAATGTGTTAGCTACAATTATTCTGCATACTATGAAGCAAGAATGGTTTTCTGACTTCAAACTGTCTAAATACTTTACCCCCCCCCCTCCCCAATGTGCAAGTCTTCAGCCCAAATTATATATTTCCCATCTATTCTGTCATTTCTCTTTGTCCTTTGTCACCCTAAGTTGAAAAAAAAAACTAAGCCGGTTTACAGTGTGTCAATGCATGAACAGCTTGAGCGGTAGTGGATATATCATTCAAGTACCGGTGGAGCTTCTAGGGAGATTTAAGGCTGGATTAGCGAAGCTCGGCCCGTCTTTGTCAGCTCCGCAAACAACTATGAGCTAGAAGAGGAAACAATTTTGTGACGAAATTCAAAATGTATTCAGCATGCGTTTGTTCAATTTTGTTATATGGACGTGAGTCTTGGCCCCCTAAAGACGGATAAAGAGCGTCAGCTTGAAGCTCTTTATGGACGCCAAAAATGTCCACAATCCATTAGCAGCATAAGCATGCCGCAAATAATGAGCGACCAACAGATGGTGAAAATATGTGGAAAAAAGCTTGACGTTTCCAGGATGACAAAGAAAAGACGTCGAAAGTGGCTGTCACGTAATGAGACGTCAGGAAGAGACCATAACAAGCCAGATACTACTAGCAGAGCCACCTTCGTAGAAAAAAAACAACCAGTTGGCCAGATGAAATCTTGGCATAACGTCGTCAGAAAGGATAGTGACCCACTCAAGAGATTCCAAAAAGAATGGTAACAAGCGGGAGAAGGTGTGGCTTTGGTTTATTCAGCCCTAAACAGAAGACAGAAACCAATGAAAGCATTTAACCCATGCCACTTTATGATGCCGATTTGGGCTAAACAACCTTAGTCTCTTGTTTTAAGTAAATAAGTGAGTAATTCCTTCGAGGAAGTCCTACTCTTCGTTCGACCGTAACTGAAGAGGGGTGCTAATTGGAGGGAGAGGAAGGGAGTGTTGATTTCTGCGCTTAAATTTCGAAAAAAATTTATTTCGTTGGCCAAAATTAAGAGTATTTTCCTATCTTAGAAGAGTCAAAACGCAATCACTGAGCAATGATAGGATCCTACTAACAATGAATACTCGCCTAAATTAGTAGAGAAAGAAAGGAGACGATGTTTTACTGATGAACAGTGTTACCAACACCTCAAAACAAAATGTACCACAAATTGCATGAAAAATGTACCAAAGACAAAAAAAATTGTACCATATTCCAAATTTTTTTCGTCGGTGACATAAAGTACTATCTATGAAAATTTTGCATAAGGCATTTACATTCACTTTCTCTTCTAATACAGTACATTACTCCTGACAGTACCTGAAGAAATTTTATTTAGTAACATATATTACTACAGAAACATTTTACTACAGGCCAACAAAAGTCGTTTCGGCCATTTACGACCATTTATGGTACCGCTTGAAATTGATTCCAAATGACACTTTTAATACAAATCAGGGGCTAAAATTACATTTTAACCTTGTATTCTTAGAATATATTGCCGAAAAGCAGTTGCTAAGACCTAAGACCTGATTTTCCATTTAATAGTTTTCATAAAATCCCCCTTTTCCCTTTTATGAAGATCTCGATAGAGGGTAGGATCGTTCCTGTAGCCCTCCCAGGGTTGCCACCCTGGCCTGGAAAAATTTACTAAATCGCATCTGTTGTTACTAAATGGTCAAAATAATTTTGACCATTTCGCCCACCATCAAGCCTTGATTTTTATTATAGGAGGATAATCATTAGGATTTACACAATATTTTTTTCCTTTTTTCTTGTTTTTTTTTTCTCTTTTTCTTTCGTTTTCATAGTATGATTGAAAATTCCGGAAACCTATAAGTTCAAAAATTCTTTTTTTTGGATTGTTTGGATGTACTACTGGATAGGCGTCATATTCCAGGTGCGGTGTATCCAAGACGTAAAACAATAGTCTGGAATTTTGGATTCTGGAAACCCTGCTGATGAAGCCCGGCTTTAAATTTATAAAGGGTCTTCAGGTCATAAAATTCAGATATATTGAAAAATTAAAAAGCAATCAACGAAAAAAAAACAGCTACAGCTCATATTCATGAAGCAATTCAGGCAATGGAGCGCTTAGAATCTAAGGTGTGTTTGAAAGTGACGGCTTTTAAAATTTGTCCCCTAGTTTTTGTTTTAAAGTTTGTCTTTAAATAAGGGATAAGCTGCTTACAAAGAATTCTTGCAAATTTTAAAACAATTATTATGAGATTTTGTGAACTGAATTTTTCTGGATTCTCTCTCGTTCGTATTCAAGGGAATCAAAAACCAATACAATCTATGTTACTTCAAAACGGAAATGACGCAATCGGCTACCGATTTAGTTGTAAAATTATTTAAATTAAAACGTGCACCTATGGGGGTACTAGTATCAATAAAGATGAAGGGGAATTTAGGATCAATTCAATTTATAATAGTTTAATTAAAATGCAGGCAAGATATTCAACCAGTACTGATTTTGATAATATTTCTGAAACGAAAGATGACCTTGCGAACAAAGGTCAGAATGGGTTAAATGATGAGAAAAGTAAACGAACAGCAGCTAAGCTTGCAACCAAACGAATCCATTCAATTTATAATTTATAAATTGGTTGATGAACTTGTGAAATTTAATTAGGGGTTATGGGCCGGGGGGTTAGTTGACCTTTTATTGTTTTGGTCTAAGTATAAATATATTCTTCATTTTTGATAGATTCCATTTATATACTGGGAGGAGGCGAGTTGAATCATTATAGACATTCAGTGCATGGAAGTGTTTATTTAATATGTGAGTTTTGTTTCTTATTTATTTATATTTTTTCTTTTGTTTTTTTCTTTCTCTTTATGTGTTTAGTATGTTTTATTGTGATGTAAGTTAAGTTTTTTTT
>JAQQPU010016143.1:8279-20308 GCA_029168905.1 Artemia sp. Kazakhstan ARC1039
CTGTGATTTTAACTTTTCTTAAAGTTAATTATTAACAAATATTTTTTTCTATATAATAAAAATTTTTGAATTTTATTGAAAATTTCAAACATAAACTTCTTTATCAAAATCAGATTTAGATGCAACTATTAAATTTACCGAAAAATTTATTTGGAAATCCGCTAGTCTTCATTGAAATGAAGAATTATTTTATTTGAAAATTTGAATTAAAATTCTTGAAGAGGTCCATTGTATACATAATTATGGCCATAATTTATGGCCATGGCTGTCTGTAGCAAAATTTTAACTACTTTTTTGCTTTTGAAATCCTGTTTTGACTGTGATTTTAACTTTTCTTAAAGTTAATTATTAACAAATATTTTGTTCTATATAACAAAAATTTTTGAACTTTATTGAAAATTTCAAACATAAACTTCTTTATCAAAATCAGATTTAGATGCAACTTTTAAATTTACCGAAAAATTTATTTGGAAATCGACTAGTCTTCATTGAAATGAAGAATTATTTTATTTGAAAATTTGAATTAAAATTCTTGAAGAGGTCCATTGTATACATAATGGTCTCAAAATTTATCTTACATCCTCTCGACTCGTTCCTATTCTATGCAATGTTGCCAGGCATAGCGTAATTATGCGGAATGTAGCATAACTGGGAATCAAAACCATCCAAATATAATCTTCCCTAAGATAGCATAATCTGAGAACATGTAGAACAACCTATAACATCAAATCTAAAAATAAAGCAAGCAGCTAAGATAGTTTATCGATCATTCTAAAGTAAAATTATTGGTGCACCAACAGTCTACGGACCGTCAGTTTTTGTTATTATGATCCTTTGGTTATTATGATTCGCCTTTTCAGAAGCAACGTCCTTTCGATCTTGACATACGCGATGGAATGTTTAAAACTTACAGCTGAGCAGGAAAAACGACTCACTGCATATGAAAACAACTGTCTTCGACGTATCCTAAACATTAACTGGAAGGATAGGATAACAAACATGGAAATTCAACACTACACAAACCAGCCTGATGTCGCTGATGTAGTCAGGCAACGAAGATGGCGCTATCTCGGCCATGTTATCCGTATGCCAAGATCGAGACTACCGAATATGATCCTCCAGTGGCAACCAGACGGCACGCGTCGGCGAGGAAGGCCCAAAACACGCTTCACAGGACATATGAGCGGGACAGGAGAGCCCTTCACGCATCCTTAATCCCAGAGTGGGAGGACATTTACGCCGCAGCTCATTTGCGGGATGATTGGAGGCTGTTAATGGACGCCTTGTGTGCCTCTGGAGGTACAGGAGGAGCTAAGGTAAGGATCCTTTGGTATGTGGGAAAAACTCGCGCAAGATATTTGAATTCAAGGGCACGGAATGAGGATTGCATATTTTTATATTGAGGGATTTCATATTATTGTTGTTTTTAATGAACAGTGAAAACTTTTTGTTGTGTTGCTTTTTTATTAGAAAATACTCTTAGCTAGTATTAATTTGTGAAAAGTTCATCAAAATCTGTGGCGCAACTTCACCCAAGAAAGGTTTCTCAGCTACTGTCCAAAGATCAATTCTTCAAACCAGTGTGTTTCCGATTATTAAAAGACGACTTCTTAGGAAATGAGTGTTCGCAATAATTTTTGACTTCAATACAGACAGGTGAAATAACACCTGAGAACGTGAGCACTTTCCGAAAAAGGTATTTGAGTTTCTATATTACCGCAGCGACAAGACGCTGAAACAAATCCTGCACGGTGATCCTTTTTTAAGTCCCTTCAGTTTGTAAATGCCTAGATCTCTCTAGGAACTGGAATAACAAGTATTCTGTAACTAGGAATTGTAGTGAGTTTATTTCCGAGTCTTATGCCAAAACTCACCGAAACTTACTCTCAGTGGCGTAAGCTGCCATTGGGAAGGAAGGAAGGAAGATTCCGAAAACAAATATTTGAGCGAAATGACGACACATTTTATATGGAGAAAAATACTCGAAACGAGAAACTTCCTGACGAAAGAGCTTTTCCAAATCTAGCAGAAATTACTAAGAGTGTGCTCTCCCCATCACATTTGAGCCCAGACTCAGAAAAAAATTTCTTGGATGAGTGATGCCAAAATAAAAAACGGAATAGGCTGAAGAAAAAAGCATTGAAGCTTTCCATGTAATAAAATCGCGACTAAGAACAAAAGACTCTGTTTGCTGTAAACATGTCCCTACAAAGAATTAGATGAGGCTTCACAACTCCGTAATTGTGTAGCCCCTTCGCCTCTTGGTCAACAAGACGCAAAGCTTGCAAAGCAAAGCTTTGCGTCTTGTCCGAAAGCAAATATTAAATATATATTGTTCATTTGATTGAACCGTATTTTTTCTCTGTTTTTGCTTAAGAAGTAAAATTTGGTGATGAGGTAAGGCAATATGTTTTCAAAACTTGTATTTTTATTTAATTTGTTTATACAATGCTTTTGCTCCCTTAGTAAGCTAGAAATAAAAATATTATAATTATCAGATTATACTCTATTCAGAGCTTTTATTAAGATAAGGCAGAATTTGACTTCTCTTTCAACAGCGTGAATCCCAATATACATCTGATTGACTTGTTCATGAAATCTGGGGAAAAGAACAAAAATGTAGCATAATTCAGTCAAAAAAAGTATAATTTGGGATCAAGAAAACATAATCTTCTCCTTTTTATCTGGCAACACTGATTTTGTGTGGTATATAGTGAGCTATAGAGTGACCATTGGTCATATTTGCAGGTTTTGGTGCTTCCTAAGGCGTTGGAGCGTTAATTTTTCAAATAGGCTTATCAGCGGACAAAAAGTCTAGGAGCTTGAGAGTATCATCCAGATTCACTGGTTTTAGGCAGTTCATCCTATTTTCAAGAATAAAGGCTTGATTAAACTGCATTGATGCTGTGCTAGAAGCAGTCTCTGATAGTTCTAGTGTCGAGAGAGTGTGTGAAGTAAATAAATTACTGAAGAATATCAATTTAGCCTTTCTTGTCTCAACATCACACATAACAGAAAAAGTATCAGTCATTGTAAGTTGTTTATTAATGTAATTTCAGTCAGAATGTTTGCCAATTTATAAAGCAATTGCACTGGTCTCGGGGATATACGAAACAACGCAAAAGGAGAGAAATAATATAGAATGGAACAATTTGGATATATCCGTATTCTTGGATCTACACGGTCAGGAATCAAAATCTCCACAATCTAAAAAAATTGCTTGAAGCAAGAGATGGCCAGCCATTTTGGTTCATACCCAAAACTTTCTTTCATACCAAACAACCGGTAAACGTAATATCAGTCTGCTAGTTTAATCAGACTCAGTTAAAATTTTGTGCTTTGAAGTATTAGACCGTTTGACGAGTGAGATGGAAAGACGTTCCATACAAAATGTTTATGCCTCTCATCGTCACTTTGTCTGCCTCGGTCCCTTAAGCTCTAACATTCTCAAATTTTCTACAGTGGCAAGGGTTTTTTTGTTATTATCAAGAGATTATCAGCATCAACGACTATGCAATAGAATCCCAACCTCTCTTTAAATATTTTATTTCTAAAAAGGGATATTTCAGCAATAGATTTTCTCCGAGCTGTCAAAGTTTTATCCGACCTCCCAATTGCCTATTCTGTTATGCTAAACCTGATTAAGTTAGTTGCTACTTTGCCTGTGATCACTGTCAAAGATGGACGATTCTTCTCAGTATTAGAACATGATAAGGGTTATCTGTAATCGAGGATGAGAAATGACAGGCTCCGTGATTACATGCTCATGGCCATTGAAAAAAGAGAAGGTAAGGAACTGAATTCTGATCGATTACTTGACGATTCTCCAAGCAGTGAAGTTGCTGCTACTCTCTGTTTTAGGTATATTTGCTAAGCGTTGTTATTTTTTTTTTGAATTTTCAATAAAAAATTGAAGAAAAAACCTCCCCCTACTTTTTCGTAAACAGCACCACATAATTCTTCTAGAACACGGCATGCACAAAACAAACAAAATAGAATCAACATATATAAAAAAAACTTCTTCTGAACCTTTAACATTACCAAACTCTTGAAAAAAGATCTCTTTTAGAACAATTTTGAAGTTCCGGTGCCATTTCAGATTGACGAACGGAGTGTAGGAATAGATTCAAAACTGACTTCAAGATATTACAGCTGTGATGGGAGGAAGGAAAAACTAAAATGTAAAATTTTGAAAAGAAGCCGCAAACGAATTTATGTTGAGAAAAAATGGTGTTACCTTAAAACAATATTTTTCTACATAATTTTGCCTCGCCTATTGAAAGTAGCAAAAATCTTCCTTTTTTCTATCAATGTAAATATATTAGAATAAAAGAGGATGTGTAAAACTAGAAATATTGGAAGATTTTAAACCTTAAAGGCAGATGCATTAGGAGAATAAAAACATGTCATAGGTCAATAGAGCGTGTCTATGTCTGACTCCCCCCGCTTTTGCCAGTCGATACAAACTTAGCAAAATAAATTTTTGGGGTATATCAAGTAAATGTTTCTTCTGGGCTTGTTAAGTTCTATTAAGTTTTTAAGATTTACTTGTTGCCCTTTCTTTTTTTTCTGTTTTTTTTTTTTTTTTTACTTGACATAAAGAAGCGAATTTTGCTCGATCAAGACAAATGATACATTTTTTAGAATGAATACTACTGTATCTTATTACTGCCACTGGATTACTATACTGATTAATTTCTTCATTTCACTCGAGAGTTGAATTATCAGGTGGTCATAAAATTTACCCAAGTTCTTATACAAAAATACTTTTCTTTTCTATCATTAGAAAAAAAGCTCGTAAGAACATAAAAAAATTGTTATAGCTAAAAATATACAGCAATTCAATGATTTCATTCCAGGTAACTATAAAAAGAAACTAATGTGAGTAATAACATACAAAAAAGAACAAATAAACAGAGAAAACAACTAAAACAGTGAGAATTAGCCTAGCCAGAATCTTCAGGCTCTTGTAGCCTTTGCCATTTTGACAATGAAAGGTGTAGATGAAGAGTGGATTTTCTGCTTCGCAATGAAAAGCATTCAGATACGTGCAGCCAATTGAACGTTGGCAAGCAAACATAGACAAACAGCTCAGTAGCCTCAACATAACGAAACAGTTTATGCAAAAAATGTTGCGTATCATCCCACGCCACTTTGATTTCATGTAAACCATGAATTTTGGGACAATAAACGAGAGACAATCTAAATTATTGGTGTAGTATTCAGGAAAAGAAGGTTCATGACCCAAACTATGCAATTAGAAGACCAGTGGAGAAGCAAATTTCCTCCTAGGTACAGTTTCTTCAAAGAAAGGCGAATGTATCATCAAGAAAATTTCCATTAAAGATAAACCCTATGCATTGCAGTGGTGAATCCAGGATTTTTTAGGGGGGGGGGCAAAATAGGTTGATCCTATAAACTTCCGTTAGGAGCATGTTTAATTCATGCAAACTTGCATTAATTAAGTAAATTACACTACTTTAGACCTTTTTAGGTGGTGTGAGCCTCCCCGGATCCGCCACTGATGCATCAGAGCTGCAAATAGTCTTATAGGCAGATTCAGTGGCATCAAAAGAATTGCCACAAGTGAAAACATGCATATTTAGTCTTGGACAAATTTACATGAAACGTCACAATCAGTATACCGGGTCATACCCACATGCTATTGTAATAGGGTCTAGAGTAATAAGAAAAGTAGCCAATACAGCCAGATCATTAGCATAACTTAAATTGTCTATAGAGACTCAGCCAACATGGTATCCAACTCCACTAGTAGTAAGGTGCTTAGTTAGGCTATCATAAAAAACTGAGGAAGTAAAATCTGACAATGCACCGACCAGCCAAACGCTGTTTCCTGCAGGAAAAAGTGGACTTCTTTCAAAACCCCAATGGATAAAAAATCATTGTCTAGAAAACCGAAAAGAAAGGATTCTTAAATAAGGTGGTAGGTGGCGCGATCTTTCAGAATATCAAGAAATTTCAAATGGTTGACGCAACCAAATGTTTTATCCGCATCTACAAAGTAAGGGCACATAAACGTAGAAAACAACCAGTAGCATTCCATAACAACACGTAGAATAAAAATAACAATCTACACTGAAAGACGTTTCTAATAGGCAGACTAATAGCTACTTGTTTGTAGAAAAGATTTAGATAAAAAGAATAAAGATGTTCAAGCAGATGCATTATTGCTGAAACTAATTCGATTGACTGGAAATTATCTACATAAAGACAATCATACATACAGGTTCTCTGTGCTGAATCCAGTTTAACAGCTATTAACTACTGGGTAACTTATAAGAATGGAAATATAAGTATGGCCTAGCGGCTGAATAAATTATCTATCTATCTATCTATCTAAGAATGGAAATTGGCACTAGTGACGTAAAATAACCATCTAGCGGTTGGTAGCACTTTACATTTGTCGGCACATATCAACTGCCACCAAATGCTAGATGGTGCTGATCCTTTTTCCGTCAACATTTTCGCGAATTCCCACTCTTATAAGCTACTAATACTCTTTGTGACAAACAATCGTAGAAAAAAGTAAATTTATAACCACAAGAATGGAGGAGAAAAAAGATTAAAAAAGCTCAGAAAGTACCAAAAATCAATTTTGAAATTCCTCCCCTGCTGCCAGTGTATAGTTACTTGCAGAGCTTGTTGCCTAATTCGCAATATTCAGTATTCATGGCTGTGATAGTAGCGATAGGATTTGAACTAATATTCTTTAGGGGAAAATTCAATTAGACTTGTAATTTATATATGAAAAAATATTTCGCCTCTATTTTTAATTTCATGCCTCTGTATTATGAGCACTGAGATTAGTAATACATAACATCTATTTGACAATCAATTTTTAAATGAAAAAAAATTATTACCCTGGATTCTTATTTTCATTCTAGGAATAGGAAAAACTTCTTGTTATTTTCCCTAAGCATGCAATTTACGCTACTTATAATTAATTTTTTAATAGATAGCGCAACAATCAGTTCCTGTTAGTATATTGTGATATTCAAAAACTAGCACCATTATTGTTGCTTAAAATTATGTGACGATTCTCAACCTCGATGCAAATACGTGCACGCGCGATTCCGATGCACACATCAGGGTGAACTTATGGAAAACCTGTGAAACATATGGAAAGGCTGTATGTGACGACAAGGGTCAGAATCTCTACGCGCGGTATGAAATATATGTTATTTTCAAGCTATTTGTTATCTTGGCCACCAGAGTCTTACTTTGAGAGGTAAATAAGTTACGTTTATTTGCTGGCAATTACGAGTCAGAAACATCCATAAACCGAGGTATTTTTGTAGAACTAATGGAGGAAATATCTAAAGGTAACGAGGGCCAATTTACAGTGCTGTTATTGTCACTATTGCTACGATCAGTACCCAAATAACGCAGTTATACTGATAGGAAATACTTAGCGCTGAGATATTATTTCAGAAGTAAAATCAGCTAATTACTTCGTTATGCTTGCCGGCGAGATAAAAGATGTTGCTAGAAAAAAATCAATTAGCGTCCTATGCAGGTACATTTCAAGTGTAAAATTAGTGAAGCGACCATTCGGCTACCATCGCATGCAAAAATTAGACAGCGAAAGCTTATCCACCTCAATTTGAATGATTGGACTTTGTTTCCATAGTGGAGTAGCAAATGGAACAAGAAGAAAAAAACATAAATAGAAAATGCACAACAACAAATCGACGCTAATAAATAATGTATCACATAGTTCATTTCCTGTTAAACTCATAAAACTTCTCTTGGCTTTTCTGAACAGCCACGTACAGGTTGTTATGTTATATCAGTTACTAATCACTCCGTTACACTTCCTAGGTGACACACGCAAGAAGAATTTACAAGAACAGTAGTAGCAGGATCTGCAATGTAACCATTACCGAAAATAAGTAGGCCCGTATCTGTCGACTATACCAAGCTTTTGAATGTTATATGGTAAGCTTTTCGGATTAACTATCAACATTATTTATTAACAGATGGCGTGTCGACTTAACGTTACAACCAATAGGTGGCCCAAGATGCACTATACCTAACGAGGGTTTTACTCTATTGTCACCAAGTTTTATTTCGGGGACAGGATTACTTCCTTTACGATCTAAGACAATATTCTCTCTTTTAGTTTCGTTGAAAGTTTTGATTATAATATATACACCAATAAACGACATTGTTTATGGTCATCTTTAAAAGTAATTAAGATAATCAATTATGTTTGATCTTTGATAATTAACAGCAAGTCAAAAAGGTGAATAATTTAAGAAATATGAAATAAACTCACAAAAAAGGGATTGGACAATTTGCGATATAATAATAATAATAATTTTATTTTTGCCCGCTCATACAAAAAAAGGAGAAAAAGCGGAGTAATACAAAAGAAGAAAAGGGGAAAAAACAAGAACACTCAATATCAAAGAACAAAATTAAGTAGTAACTTCTTCATTCGCAGTCGTAGATCGGATGTAGAGGCAAAAACTCGAACAATGTTTCCAACGCCTTTTTCTGCACTTGTTTCCGTAGACGGCACAACGACACTTGGTTCTACCATATCTTGAGATCTTAGAACGAATGTGTGTCTCTCGTAGAGCGGGCATCGAAGCAATGCCTTGAGGTATTCGCAGTATACAGACCGGAGTTTTAGTCTGTCAGTTTGCGGGAATCAGTCCCATAGCGGAGATACATAAAGCAGGCGAGGGAGAGCAACCGCTACGTAAAGCTTTGCAAGAATCTTCCAGTTTAAGATAAATTTCATAGAGACAAGCTTCCCGTAACTTGAACGAGTACTCTTGGTAATTTTCTCGATTATTAGTTAACGAGAACTTCTGACATCATGACTGTACGTTATTCCCAGGTATTTCATGGTATTTCCAGGAAAATTCTTCATTTGTTCAACTATCACATATGCGTGGCCACTGCTTTGGTGCTTGCTTGCCGAAGGACAAAATTAAACAAACTCTATCTTTAGCGAGTTGACCTTTAGACCGAAACTTTTGTAACCAGTAATCAGGCGGTCAATATTTTCTTGTAGAGAAGTAAGGTTGCAGCTTAACATCAGCAGATCGTCAGCATACGAAAGCAGGCTGAGGTCACATAGATTGATGCTGAATCCTCCAGTAACGTTTTTTGTTATTCCGGATGTCAGGGTATTAAACAGGATGGGGCTTAACGCAGGTCCTTGACGAAGACCTCGAACAAGTCTAATCGGTCTGCTCAGGTGATCTCCTGTCAGTGTAGCTTTCACAAAACTGGCTGAGTACCAGAAAAACAAAAGTACCACCACATAAGCATTCACACCATATTCGAGCAATTTCAGGAGCACCTGAGACTGCATAACTGAATCGAATGCAGCTGAGATGTCTACGCTGCACATAAAGAGGGAATATCCCATTATATGGGCTTTGTCAATAGCTTTCTTTAAAAGCCTATTTACAAACGCGCAAATCAGGTTTCGGCGGAATTCGAACTGACGATAATCCAACCTACACTTCCCCAAAATTTCTGGAAGGACAAGTAGCTCGAGGACTTACTGAGAACACTTGAAACGGTTATTGGTCTATATCCTGTGCACTGATTTTGGCTTTTCCCTTTCTTGGGGATATTTGACATAATACCACCACAAAATGATCTGGGGACCATACCGCAATCAACACACATCTGGAACAGAAGAGTGATATGCTCAAACAAGAGGTCACTGCCATGCCTTAAGGTTATCCGGACAAGTACCATCGAGACCAGGTGCCTTTCCACGTTTTAAGTTACAAACTGTTTTAGCTACAGGTGATTTAGATATCACAAAGGTATCTCGCACTTTTAATAAGGTTCTGAGTTTTCCGTTTATGCATTTATCACAATCCCGTTCAAGCTTCGGGTCTTTGGAACCAAACACTGTAGAATAATGCCTTAACCACTCTTCTTTCGGAATGTCAGATGAGCACGTTTTTCTACTGGACTGGGATCTCTTGAAGAACTTCCACATCGCTTTCGGGTTTTTGAGGCTTGCTCTGAAACCTTGTCAGCTTCTTCACTTTTCAGTTTTTCCGTTGGATTTAGGTAGTCCTTCTTTCTGCTCAGAAATAGTTGGAAGATCACTCCAGATCTGGATCCAGATCGTTATTCAGGTTTGTTGGAAGATATATATATTGATGAGGAAAAAGTTTTTTGGCTCTAAAAACTCCACAGAAGTCTAGAAGTGGCACGATTCGGGTACAGCCTACAGGGGATCTGGTCGTCGACTGTAACATCAGTGCCGCCACTAGGTCTTCCACGCGTAAATTGTTGTTCGGCTTGATGTATGGAAACTGATTTGTGCGGAAAGGACTGGAACAGAGCAAAATTGTCCTTGGTACGTAGGTGCTCTTGTACATAAATCACGTTATAATCGTAGCAAATTCCGCTCGGGTAGCCAATTTTCACAGAGTTGTGTCCGTATATATTTTGGCAAAAGACCTTTAAATTATTCATTTTCGGGGTTGAGACGCTTTGCTCATGGCTTTTTTAACGGTTGGGCAGATTAGGCTATAGCTTGGGGTGATCTTCTTCTCGTCGGGACAGAGGGCACACTTGACACTGTTTGATTGACATGGTGTTTCTCTTGTCGATTCATAAGACCCTCCACAACGGTGGCAGCAGGGCTGATTGCTGCAGTCTCGTGCCAGATTGTCTGGGCTGTGTCAAGCAAAATTTTAACTTCTTTGAAGTCCTGCTTTGACTATTACTTTTAATCTTTTCACGAGATAATGATTGGAAAGTATTTTTCAAGATATAAAAAAAATTTCAAAGCTTTATTAAAAATTACAATTAGCATTTTTTGTATCAAAGCAGATTCAATTGCAACTAATAAGTTTACCAAAATCCCTACTTATTAATCCATTAGACCTTATTTAAGTGAAGAATAACTACATCAAAACTGATTACTATTTTTGAAAGGTTCACACCAAATACGGTGAACTGAGTTCGACACCTATCTTATATCCTTTCGCCTATTTCATATTTCATAATCAGTTGTGTAGCAAACTCTTCGTGGTAACGAACTGTAAGTACGGAGTGACCCGGCTCAATAGCAACCAAAACTATAAAAACAGAATTTTGGTACCAATAGATACATCAAAAGAATTGTATTTTTATGTTGATTTTAAATATATAACTTTCGTCAAGTTTAGTGTTACCCATCAAAACTTGTGAGCCTGAGAAAATTTGCCTTATTTTCGGAGAAAGGGGGAAACACCTCCTAAAAGTCATAGAATCCTAATGAATCACAGGTAGGAGGATCCTTCCATGAAGGAATTTTTCATGGGGGGTTAAAAAAAACTGTTTTTTTTTTTTTTATTTATGATTGAACTACACGGAAGGTGCTTTTGCACTATTTAAGGCGTTTACTCATTAAACTTTCAAATTGTCTTGGAGCTTTAGAGGACCGTCGAGACTCGTTGGTTTTACGAACTCCGCTCTATTTCCAAGATGGACCGAGTTTACATTATATTGCTGCTGAACAAGCGGCAGTCTGATAGTTCCAGAGTCGACAGAGTATGCGAAGTAAAATGACAACTGAGGAAAATCAACTTGGCCTCCTTTGTAACAACACCGCACATGATGGAGAAAGTATTAGTCATTGCAAATTGTTTATCAATGCAACTTCAATCAGAAAGTTTTGCTGATTTATAAAGCACTTGCACTGATTTCTGGGATATACAACACACTCCAAAAGGTGAGAAATAATAATGAATGGAACAACTTAAACATATCCGAATTCTTGGCTTTACACGGTATCCAGGAATCGAAATGTCAACAATATGAAACCATTGCTCGAAGCAAGAGAAGTCAAGCCATTTCCATTCGCATTCAAAGACTTTCTTTCATACCCAACAACCAGTAAACGTAATATCAGTCAGCCAGTTTAATCAGGCTCCGTTAAACTTTTATGCTTTGAGGCAATAGACCGTTTGACGAGTGAGACGGAAAGACGTTCCATGTAAAATGTGTATGCCTTTCATTGTCACTTTATCTGCCTTCGA
>JAQQPU010016144.1:7817-20306 GCA_029168905.1 Artemia sp. Kazakhstan ARC1039
CTGCTTTATTATAATGTTCAAAAAATGAGTAAGGTTGCAGTTGCTATTTCCGTTTTAATTTAGTCAGACCTCTGGCTTGTATTAGAAAAATCTCAAAGCATGGTTTATGGCACTTATGGTATTGATAAAGTAAATAAAGATAGGGTGAATTCTATCCCTCCCGCTAGATATTTCGCCTGTAATGATGATCTGCTGCCCTTTTATATTTAGAGATTTTTTTTATGTTTAATCGGTTTTACTCCGCCTACTTCAATTATTCAAATAGTTCAGAAGTTTTAGCTTGATTTGCAAGTTTTTGATTAATACCCAACCGCTCAACCTCCATTTAATTTATCCCTGCTTATAAAATTTTATGAACTGTTGTAAGGGTGTATTACTAGCAATAATAAACAAATCTTCACCATTTACAAACATTTATTCTTCACTAGGTTGTACTTTGCACATTTTATTAATCTCTAATTATTTCTGTTTTTACATGCAGTGCAGGCTGAAATTGCTTTTGGTAAGCCTTCTGTTATAATTAGATTATTAGTTAAGGTTATTCATTTGATTCTTTTTTAGTCTATTGTAGAAGAGTCTACAGATGATACAAAATTACTGTGTTTCAATTACGAAAGTAATATATGAAAGTGATACAAGAAAGGTTTTCTGTTTAGCCTTTACCCCTAATTGGAGGATTTAATCTTTAAGTTTACCAAATCCTCATTTGTTTTGCATTAGAAAGTTTCCGATGTCAAAATACCTTACATATCCAGACTGATTTATTTTTATATATTAATTTTAAAAGTATTTTCTAACAATTTTTTCTAAAAATAAAGTTAAGATCCTAAAAAAGGAGTAAGAAATTGAAACCTAAAACAAGCAAAAATAAAGTTATACAGTAAGTCCAACTTAAAACAAACACAACTTACTATGAATGAACAAATGAACCATACTATTACTAACAACTCACTGCAGTAGCAAGCCGCCTGAAGCCGACACAGCTACGAACGCTGCTCCTTAATCCCAATCTATTCAAACAAAAACCAAAGAATCGTAAAGAAGAGAGAAACGAGGATAACAAAAGGATAACCTGTCATCGTTGCTATAAAAGGGTCTTTACTATTTCACTTTCAGTGTTTGTTTTAAGATTTGGTTTTTATATTGTACTTCTATCTAGTTTTATCTGTATTTTTTAATATTTTGACTGAAGAAGGTCAAGTGGAAGTCTTGACCGAAATATTTGCATAGTTCTTTTGTCTTTTCACTTGCTGTTATTATCCTCGTTTCTCTCTTCTTTACGATTCTCTCGTTTTGTCATGATTAGCCAGTGTGATGTCAGAAATTATTTAATCTATTCAAAGCCCCCCTCTTTGCCCCTCCCAATAAGTTCTCGTTTCCCCTAAATCTTTCCTTATGACATCCTCCAATCCCATTCGGGTTTGACCCGCTTTTTGTTTCACCCTAGACAGTTGGCCGACAAGGACACTCTTTGGCAATCTGTCATCCTTCATCGTGCAAAACGTGCCCTAGCCATCTCATCCCTTCTCTCAATATACCCTAGTTTTCAAGTTCAATTTTCAAGTTCAATATGGGTTTTAATAAAAAATTAAAAAATACACTTAACTAAATTCCTTGTGCATTGATGCACATTTGGGCCGGTAATAATTGCACACTCTAAATACAGCGTGGCCTCCTGTCCTCTCCTATTTCCACCCCGAACCGCCATCAAATAACAAAGATTTAATGCAACTTCTCCTCCGCTCACACCCCTTGAAGTATCAAACTAAAATATAATAAATAATAATAATATCAAACACTCCTAAACATAATAATAATAAAATAAATCTAGTAAATAAATTTTTAATCTTTTAGATATTTTTTTACATTCTTTTTAAAGGAGCCGAGAGACCTATATGATTTCAGCTCTTGCGGAAGTGCATTCCACTCTCTAGCACACGCAATTCCAGGAGAAAATTCCGACCTAGCTGACGGTGTCGGGGGTATGTAAATGTCTGATGGAGATCGTGTATTTAAATTATGGATTTGTGATGCTAATGTGAATAAGCCTTTAAATGGTGATGGGAGTGTTCCTGAAAAATATTTAAAACAAAAAACGGTGCAAGATAGTCTGTAAAGTGATGCCATGGATAGTCTGTTCGGTGCTGGGCCTAAAATTTGAAGTGCTTTGTTGTGAAGTGAGTTTAGTCTCTGTAAATGTGTCTTGAAATTAGATTGCCAAACTGTAGAACAATATTGAATGTGAGGCTTGATAACTGCATTGTATATCAGGATCAGTATTTTTTTTAGGGAATTGGTGACTGAGTTTTCACAAGATTCCAAGGTTCCTTGAAAGCTTCGTCTCGACACTTGCTATGTAGTGTCTGAACGAGAGGTTTTCGTCGATACCCCTAGGTATCGAACGTATCCTTTTTTTGGTCTCTTGATAAGTCCACGAGAGGTTTCAATGTCAATCACATCAGGAGCCAGCGAATCTATACGTGAAAATAATAAAACACTCGATTTGTTACTGTTGATGACTAGACGATTCGCGTCCATGCACAGGTACGTTTCTTCCAGAATGTCTTGTAGCTTCGTTTTGAGAGACTTGACGTTCCATTCTGAGCTTGCCATAAGTGAATCATCCGCAAATGGTGTTAGTTCGTCCTCGGCTTCTACTATAGACCCTGGCATGGTTTGTGGGTGACATAATTCGCAGCAATAAGGGCTACGACTTGCAGGAGATTTGCTCGTTTTTCTTTCTTTATGAGGAGTCAGTACTTGCTGAAGATCATTTACGTGAACAAGAAACAATACCGGTCCCAATTTAGATCCCTATGGCACCCCGCAGTTAACTAAGACATCATTTGTATGGTCATTTCCTGTGTAAACTCGACGATTTTCCAGGTAAGACTTGAACTCCAATATGATCCAACTTTCCTAGTAGTATTTTGTGGTGCATGCTATCAAACGCATTCCTAATATCTAGAAGCACAGCTGCAGGTAAAGCACCCGAATCTAGGATTCTGTTTACGAATAAACTTAGTGAAGTAAGGGCGTCTTCGGTTGAATGGCCAGTCCTAAACCCGAATTGGCGGGTGTTGAAAAAGCCTTTGGCCTCTAAATATTGGTAAAGCTGGTTTTTCATCGGCGTTTCAAAGACTTTCGAGAAAACTGATAAGACTGAGATTGGTCTATAATTTGCTGTGTCTATATGACATCCACCTTTGTGAAGAGGTATTATCCTTGCCTTTTTTAACATTTCAGGAAAGACCCCTTTATCTAATGAAAGATTTACAAGGTAAGTTAGAGGCTCAGCAATGGTCGTCACTACTGCTTTTAGTACCTTTGTGTGGACCAGGTCGAGCCTGAAGCAGAAGAGCCCTTCAAATTTTCTACGAGTAATTCGAGCTCACCTGGTGTTACATGACTCACTGCCATTGATTTCATGCACTTCGGGCCAAGGTATTCTTTGTATGATTTAGCTGGTATCCCGACGGAATTTGCTGTGGTCTGGCCGGTATTTGCGAAAAATGTGCTCAGCAATTCGGCAACCTGTGAAGGTTCGGTAATTTCTTCATCATTCACGACCAATTTCGCTGGTAATGTTGAAGACTTAGTGGTTGGGCGTAGTACCGAGTTGATAATATGCCACACTTTTCGACCATCCTTCCCGCTTTCCGTCAGTTGTTGGCCCAGGTAACCACGCTTTGCTCTTCGTAACACAGTCAGAAGGACTTTACTGTATTGCTCATACTCCTCCAGCCGCGCTAAGCTCGGAAAGCGTCTATACTCTTCCCAAAAGTGTTTTTTTTTATTCACACAGGCCAGAAGAAATCAGGATTGAACCACATTCGTACAGCTTACTATTTGAGGTACGGTCAGTTTTTCGGGTACCTAAAACGATCCGTAGGCAATTTTTCTGGAAAACATCTAGCAACCCCTCATCCGTTTTTTGATGCGCCTACGCTTGAGAACCATACTTGACTACTGTTGTCACTTTAGCTTCAAATATTTTAATCTTAGTTCGCAGACTTATCTTCCCATTCTTCTGAACTTTTTTCAACTGTGAAAACTACACTGGGCATTGGCTATTCTACTTTTAACATCTTCACTGCACCCACCGTTTTTACTGATAATACTGCCTAAATAAGTGAAGCTGTCCACTTGATCGATCTTCTCGTTACCCAGCGTCATCTCTTCACCTTCACTTATTGCTATTCTTATCGACTTTAGTCTTCTTGACATTAATTTTCAAATCCTAAAAGTTCAGGGTATCAGTTACAGTAGTATAGGCCCCTGTAGAACCGACTGACGGAGATAATAGTGACTCAGATGAATTTTACTTACAGTTACAGGAGCAAATAGACAGGGTCCCAGGTAGAAATACGATGTTTTTACTGAGAGATTTTTAACGCCAGGTCGGTAGAAATAGGGATAGATAGTATCCTAGCCTAGGTAAATTTGGTGTAGGAAAAGAAAACAGTAATGGATACAGACTTTTGCAATTTTGTGGTTATAACAATCTAGTTATAACCAATACGGTGTTTCGTCATAAAATGGTTCATAAGTTAACAAGGTATTCCCGTGATGCTAAGACAGCAAACCTTATTGATTATGTTATAGTAAACCGAAGACTGGCAGGATCAATACAAGATACTAGGGTATATAGTAGCGCCGTTATTGATGTTAAGAGTAAAGATCGCCATCTAGTAGTGTCAAGGGTTATTTTAAAGCTGAAATATCGGAAGGGTAACTACCTCCCGGGAAGTTATGATGTTAGTAGACTCCAGGATAAAAACTTGAGAGAAACTTTCCAGGAACAGTTGAATACTAAATTTGAGAGTTTAGAAATTTGATAATGTGGAAGATGGTTGGAGTAATTTTAGAAACATAATTTGTGAGGTTGCTGAAGGTGTCTTCGGGAAGAAAGCAAGAACTGCAGCTAAGAATATTAGTGAAAAAGCTTTATGTTTAATAGAAAGGACTTGTACAAGAATTATCTGAGTGATAGATCATATGAAAACAAAAAGAATTTAAAGACAGTGGAGAAAGCATTAAAATATGAACTAAGGGGGTATGAAGTGGAGGCCATGGATAAAATTGCCGACGATCTGGAAGATGCAGCTAGACGGCATAATAGTAAAATATTGTACTGGCGTGTTAACAAATTGAGAGGGAGTAGTCAATCCGGACTTGGCCCAGTTAAAGATGGGAATGGGGCCGCAATTAGTGAAGCCACTTTATAAGAAAGGTGATAAAAGTGAGTGTGGTAATTATCGAGGCATTAGTCTGGTCTCTGTAGGTAGTAAATTACTTAGTAATATGATACTTTTTAGACTGAGAGATGCCGTAGACAAAGTTTTAAGGGAAGAACAGTGTGGTTTTAGAAAAGATAGAGGATGTGTCGACCAAATTTCACTCTTAGGCTAATAATTGAGAAGTATCTGAGTTTTCAAACACCTTTGGTCCTTAGTTTTATAGATTATGAGCAAGCGTTCGATTCTGTAGCTTTAGTAAAGGTTTTATCCTTGTATTGTACACCAGACAAATACATTAAAGTGATTAGTACTATGTACGAGAATAACACTGCTGCGGTTAAGGTAGGAAATGAGGTTAGCAGCTGGTTTTGTATTAAATCAGGAGTTAAGCAGGGTTGTGATCTACCTTTTTTATTTTAGTTTTCATTTTGTTATTGTCTTTCCTCTCTGAGTTTTATTTGTTTTGTTCTATCCCCCTTTATTTGGATTATTTTGATGGACTTAGTCTTAAGGAGCACAGGAAGGCAATGGGAGACCACGGAATCAAATGGGGAGGAAAAAGTCTCCTGGACTTAGATTATTCTGATGATTTAAGCATCCTAGATGAAAGTGTGAGCAAAATGAATGAAGTTTTAGAGGTTTTGCGAGTTCAGGGTGCTAGAATAGGTTTGAAAATTAATGTTAAGAAGCCTAAGTCACTAAGGCTAGGAATAAGTGAAGATGAAAGGGTGACGTTGGGTAATGAAAAGATTGATCAGGTGGGCAGCTTCACTTACCTTGGTAGTATTATTAGTGAAGATGGTGGGAGCAGTGAAGATATTAAAAATAGAATTGCGAAGGCTCAGGGTGTTTTTTCACAGTTAAAAAAAGTTTGGAAGAATAGGGAGATATGTCTGCAAACCAAGATTAGAATATTAGAAGCTACAGTGATGACAGTGGTCAAATATGGCCCTGAAGCATGGGCGCTCCGAAAAGCGGATGAAGATTTGCTAGATGTTTTCCAGAGAAATTGCTTAAGGATTGTTCTGGGTACCCGGCTGACTGACCGTATTTCAAACAATAGGCTATACGAAAAATGTTGTTCAATACCGCTCTCTAGGGCTATAATGAAAGAAAGGATGAGATGGCTAGGGCATGTTATGCAGAGAACGATGACAGATTGCCGAAGATTGTTCTTTTCGGCCAACCGTCTAGGGGTAAACGGAAAGCAGGTCGTCCTCGTCTGGGGTGGGAGGACGTCATAAAGCAAGATTTAAAGGAAATGGGAACTTCGTGGGCGGGTGTAAAAAGGGAGGCTTCGAATAGATTGGGATGGAGGAGGAGCTCGCGTAGCTTTGTTGGCCTTGGGCGGCTTGGGGCTGCGGTGAGTTGTTAGTAGTAGTAGTAGTATTCTTGCACTTTTAACTCGCAAAGCCTTTTAACGTTCATTCCTTTTGTTAACATTTTCATTTATGATGCTTAAATTAACAGCATAATCTAAGTATAGTAGAATTTTACTTCCCCATTGGATTTTGTTTTCTCTCATTACCTTTGCTGTGCTCCTTAGTATAAAGTCCATCAAATGACCCATATAAATAAGGATAGAACGCAACGCTGCGTAACTCCCGATTTTATGCGAAACCAACCACTAACCTCATTTTGTACCTTAACCGCAGCATTGTTATTCTCGTACATAGCACTAATCACTGTAATGTATTGTCTGATATACCAAACAAGGATAGGACCTTCGCTAGAGTTCTTCTATCAGTTGAATCACCCCCTTGCTCATAATCTATAAAACTGGGGACTAAAGGCGTTTGATCACTCAGACACTTCTAAATTATTAATCTAAGAGTGAAAACTTGATCATCTATCCTCCCTAAAACCACACTGTTCTTTTCTTAAAATTTTGTCTACAGCATCTCTAAGTCTAAAAAGCATCATAATACTAATTAATTTGCTTCCTACAGAAACTAGGCTAATGCCTCTATAACTACCGTAGTCACTCTTATTATCTTTATTATAAAATGTTTTTTTTTCATTATGGAGGGGTTTAATTAGAGTTCTCCTAAAATCGCTGGGTGCTTCCCATTTTTCAGAAATCATATTCATAATCTTCAATAACTCAATAACTTCTCAAACCTCACAATCACCATATTTAAAAGAAAAAAACTAATTCAGCACCTATGGCCTTATTATTTTCTAATCATTTTAGTACTGTCACTAATAGTTCCTCACAAAATAAATCTTACTTCATATCCAAAGTGGCAAAAACTTTTTAATTCTTTTTTTTGTATCTTTTGCTGTAATTTCATCAAGGCTTAGCACTCTCAAAATCACTGTATAAAGATAATTAGCAGTAAGTTTACCGCACATGATTTCTGGCTCTTCATTCTCGGTCCAAACAAACAGCTCCTCTCACGTAATCCTTCATTAGTGCGTAAAACAGCTCCTCTCATTTGATCTGCCATCAGCGGTCCAATTACCCTGGAACACGTATTTTGGCAGAAACTTTCTCAAAGCGCCTTTGAAACCAACTCGAGACTTCGAAACCTATATTTGTAATTCCTAAAAACATCTAATAATAACATTGCACTACCAATTACCGATTTTCATAATGTATTGGAATACGTTAATTTAAAATTAGTTTCTTTAAAATTTAGTGTTCCAACGTTGAAGCCAAGTTTCGCGTTCAAGAGAAGTCTGACTTGTCTACTCGTGAAAAGATCTAATGTCGCTTAAGTTTTTACGTTCTCCGGAACACTCGCACCTCGGTCCGGGATTTTATAATGGGTTAGATAGGGAACGATCATACTGTCTAATACTTATATACTGTGCTGAAAATGTTCTGCAAATTTAACTGGGACAAGTCCAGATTGACTATTCCCCTTCAATTATTAACACGCCGGTAAAATATGTTACTATTCTGCCGTCTAGCTACATCTTCCAGATCTTAAAGCCCCAAACTGGAGGTCCACCATCTTGTCTCTTTAAGAGTGTACAAGTCGTGTCTTCAAGAATTAAAAAAAAAAACAAGTTTTTTTTACCTGAAAGTAAGGAGCGACATTAAAACTTAAAATGAACAGAAATTATTCCATATATGAAAGGGGCTGTCCCCTCATCAACACCTCGCTCTTTAAGCTAAAGTTTTTTATTGTTTTAAAAAACAGAGTTGTGAGAAAGAGTCTGACTTCAGCGTAAAGAGCGAGGCGTTGAGGAGGGAACAGCCCCTTTCATATGCGGAATAATTTCTGTTCGTTTTAAGTTTTAATGTCTCTCCTTATTTTCAGTTAAAAAAATTGTTTTTTTTATTTAATTTCTGAACGTTTTTGAGTTAATGCAGGTTCTGATTTTGGCTCACCGTACATGAATAATTAAAACGAAATTTGCATATTAATTTTACTTTTTTTTGGTTAAATGGCTTTCTCGAAAGTTGTTTAACTTTATTTATGAAAGTTTTTACTAGTAATAGATATAAGTAACTTACGAATTAACTTACGTAACGAAATTCTGTATTCATATATTTTTAATACGTACATTAGGGGGTTCACCCCCTAGTCAATACCTCGCTCTTCACGCTAAAGTTCGGATTTTGTTCCAATTCTTTAGAAATGACCCCTTAGTCACAAAGGCCGTTAATTAGAATAAATAGCTCTTATGAAAGTACAAAAAAATCTTTAGCGTAAAGAGCGAGGTATTGACTAGGGGGCGAACCCAATTATATACGTAATAATTTCTGTTCGTTTTAAGTTTTTATGTTATTCCTTACTTTCAGTTGAAAAACTTTTTTTTTTTAATTTAATTTCTTATCATTTTTTTTAAATAATGCTTCGTAGCAATATCCCTTCTCCCATGAAAACTTCCTCCGTGGAAAGATCCTCCCACGTAACCCCCGACCCACCCATCCCCCAACTACCAGAACAAATCCCCCCTTAAAACGTCTGTATACTTCCCAATAACCAATACTATATGTAAACATTGGGTAAAGTTCATAAATTGCAGCCCTTCTCCCGGGGACTGTGGGGGATTAACTCATCCTCAAAAACATAGTTATTATATTTTTTACCATGCTGAACAAAATGGCTATCTCAAAATTTTGATCGGGAGACTCTGGGAAAAAAGTGAGCGTGGGAGGGGGACTAATTGCCCTCCATTTTTTTGGTCACTTAAAAAGGGCACTAGAACTTTTAATTTTCGTTCGAATGAGTCCTCCTGCGATATTCTAGGACCGCTGGGTCGATACAATCATCCCTGGGAAAAAATAAAATAAACACGCATCCGTGATCTTTCTTCTGGCAAAAAATACAAAATTCCACATTTTTGCAGATAGGAGCTTGAAACGTCTACAGCAGGGTTCTCTGATACGCTGAATCTGATAGTATGATTTTCATTGAGGTTCTATAACTTTTAGGGGATGTTTCGCCCTTTTTCGAAAATCAGGCAAATTTTCTCTGGCACGTAATTTTTGATGGGTGGGACTAATTTTGATAAAACTTATATATTTGAAATCAGCATAAAAATTTGATTCTTTTGATGTATTTATTGGTATCAAATTTTTTTTTCTAGGGTTTCGGTTACTATTGAGCCGGATCGCTCCTTACAGTTTCGGTTACTATTGAGCCGGTTCGCTACTTGCAGTTCGTTATCACGAACTTTTTGGAAGGAAAAAAGAATCGATTAACTTTAGGTATACATCGTCGCTGCTACGTCCAGGAGTTTTAACTAAAAATTTTATTTTTTGATCATATTAACCACGGGTGTTACATCCCATTATATTGGTGCATAGATTGAAAGTTCTTATCTGCAGGACCAATTAACACCGTTGAGGGGGGGGATTTTTTACCGTGTTTCAAAATTGATTCAAGAGAGCTAAATTACCACCTAATTTAAAAAACCTTCAATTTTCATTTAATACTTGTGTGCACGTTAATTGCGACCTTTAGGTGAAATGGCGGTGCCATATCTGGAAACCTAATGTCTTAATCCTGGGTCACTTCAGCACAAAAGCAGCTGACTTTGCCCTTTGAAGAATTATTTTCCTCCTTAAGTTATTTTTTTAATGTGTGTTTTTGGAAAATTGATTTTCATTGAACTTTTCCCTGCCCTCGAAACGCAGCCTCAGCCCCCAAGTAGTTTGCACATGCTACCCTTTTTACTCTCGTCTTCTTTATATTAAAAAAGGCTCAGAAATGAATGGGATAATTAAAAATGTATCCCTTATATAAAAGAAATTGGTTCTGAAATTCAATTGATTTACTCAAGATTTTCAGTTGCAAATGGTCTGTTTTCCCGAAGGTAATGAAACGATTCTACTCCTCTTAAATTGAATATAGGTTTTGTAGTCAGTCTAAAAGATGTAAATTGCCTATCATAATAGATTTAGACTTCTTAGAAAGTTCGTTTCTACAATAACACCGTCTTTCCATTAGTGCATTGAAGTGAAAGATAAAAGTTGGTTATGCGCATAAGACTAAACCTTTCACGAATTGCTCGCGAAGAGAATATTAAATACAAATTAAAAATACTAAATAGTTTATTTAGGGAATGGAAAACAGTACTTATAATGTTCCTTAAGCTGTCCCTATACCAGCTCTTGTTATTCCCAATAACTTGGCGCGGTAACACACCTAATAAAATTTATAATAATAAGTTTGTCTAGGACTTAGCCTGAAACTATCTAGGACTGAATTTATTAGGTCTAGGACTGAGTCCGAAATCATAGTCTTAGGTTCAGACCGAGACTCAGGCCTAGATAGCAGTCTGAGACTGTCCGAAGCTAAAAATTCAGAAGTGCTAAACTCGGTTTTAAGACTAGATCCGAAATCACCGACAGGTATGATCAATGTGAACTCGTATGGCCTGGCAGGGGCCTTTTTCCCACCAGTTTACCACCTTTCTGGTACTTAGAAAACTCTGAACACAAAAAAAGTTTTCTATAATATCAGTTGGAAATTTGTTCGAGTCCAAATCTACCAAATATGACCAAGAATGGATTGATAAGCTACCTGGGAAAGGGAAATGTACTGTATTTTTGTTTTTTATATAGTGAAATCAAAACAACTTTCTGATCAAATTACATAATTTATAGATGATTCAACCTTATATTCTTAAAATTAAAATGAAATTTCTCTAGAACTAAATGTATTGATGCGACAAATATGGCTTATCTCGTACTCGAATCTTGTCGTCCATGTCGTCTTGAGTTGTGTCGTATATGCATATGAATCCTGAAACGAATTTAGATACTGTTTATTCCTAACCAAATAAAAGTGTGTGACCAGGAAAGTATGCAGGGGGAGGCCTCGAGGCCCGACGCCTTCCCCCAAATCCTAGATTTTCTTGGGTACTTACGTATCATATCGACTACACTTGGAATATAGCCATAAAACTCATTTATTTTGCAGTGTATAGTGATAGCGGAAAGCTTAGGTTAGGTTTAATTAGTGTACTAGGTTACTTTGTCTACATTTATGCTATATATGAAAGGAACAGATCTAGTGAAAGAAGAACTCAGTGTCTAGTTAGGGCCCAATCGGAATGAGATTTTCCTAATACCGAGATTCAGCTTTCCACTATCACTAGCCTATCCAGTGCAAAATAAATTAGTCTTATGGCTATATTCCAAGTGATGCTGTCCAAGTGTGGTCGATATAATACGTAAGTACCTTTTCATGGATTTGTGGGCACTCATTATCACAAAATATTTAATATATTTTTTCAATTATTGCTTTCTACCCTCGAAAAGAAGTTCCCCCCCCCCCCCGGAAAAGATCCCTGCGTACTTGCCTATATGTGAAAATAGTATGTGTAGTCTCTTGGAACGACTAATGCTATCAGCAATATGATTTCAAAGCTCATATTGGTAAAGACGTTAAGGAATTTAGGGGGTGGGTGTAGGGGTAATAATCTTGATAATGTAGCTTGTGGCACTATTTTATAAAATTGTAATATTACCAAATGTGTGGTCAAAATGTTCCTGTTGAGAATGAATGCCTTATACCAAATATTATTCTCTTTAGGTTTTATTACTTTATTTGGACTTAAGAAACATACGAGCTCCCTAAAACTAGTATGACAAACTCATCTAAATACGTGTTCCTGACTGAGATTTCTTAATGGTAGCATATCTTATATTTCAGTGGATAAATGGAAATTAGTGATCAAAATATTTACAATAGGTTGTGCTTACGACCGTTTCAAACTGTTTCCAAAATTATATTTTGTTTCAACATTTCATTCCGGTTTCTTATTTTTTTTTATTTCATTGACA
>JAQQPU010016145.1:0-20305 GCA_029168905.1 Artemia sp. Kazakhstan ARC1039
AAAAAAATATATCTTTATACTTCCCAATAGCCAATACTATATGTAAGTAATGGGCAAAGTTCATAACTTGCAGCCCTTCCCCGGGGGGCTCTGGGGGGTCAAGTCATCCTCAAAGACATAATTATTAGATTTTTAGACCATGCTAAAGAAAAGTGCAAAATGTTGATCGGGCAATTTTGGCTAAAAAGGGGGGTGAAAGGGGGGCTAGTTGCCCTCCAATATCTTTAGTCGATTAAAAAGAGCACTAGAACTTTTGATTTCAGATTAAATGAGACCATGCCTGATCTTCTAGGATTACAGGTTCGATACGATAATCACTGAAAAAAAAAAAAAAAAACACGCATCTGTGATCTTGCATCTGGCAAAAAATTCAAAATTGCACATTTTTGTATATAGGAGTTTGAAACCTCTACAATAGGGTTTTCTTATATGCTGAATCTTCATTAAGGATCACCTGATATTTTAGGGGTGTTTCTACCCTTTTTCAAAATTAGGCGAATTTTCTCAGGCTTTTAACTTTTGACAGGTAACATTAAACTTGATGAATTTCATAGATTTTGCATAAGCATCAAAATTGGATTCTTTTGATGTACCTATTATCATCAAGACTCTGTTTCTTACAGTTTCGGTTACTATTCAGTGGCATCGCTTCTTACTTTCAGTTCGTTACCACAAACTGTTTGGCTAATTTTCAAGCCCATAGGAAAAAATATGGTTGATAGTGTTTTATTCAAACATGTAGCAAATGAATACCAACATAAAATTCAAAATTTACACAGGCAATTTTTCAAGCTATATTGTTGGCTTGTTGAAACAATATTTTGACTGAACAAAATATCAAGAACGGATATTTTTGGACCTGAAAAGAATACGTTTTAAAGGAAGCTAGTAAGAACAAAAATTTACTGTATATCAGATAGGACCCCAGATAAAGACATTTTATTTTATTACGGGATTTTAATGCCCAGGTTGGTGGAAATGGGGATAGATGATTTTCCAAGCTAAATAAATTTGGTGCCTAGAAGTTCACGCAGTACCTAGGGCCGCCATGTATGTGGGAAGTGACCCCACCACTGTGTTTTCAGCCAATCGCTAAAAAATTCAAGTCAGAAAAATAGTAGTGGGAGATATTCCTATTATATAAGGCTTTTTTTTATTAGATAAACATACTTATGAAAGAATACACTTTATTTCCCACTAAAAAGATGTCACAGGCAGAGTAACAAAAGGAAAGACAACAACAAAAAAGCATCAAATAAGAAACTCGTACACATATATACAAGCAGAACAACAAATGGACACAAATATCGCAAAGCATCACACAGTTCATTTTCCGTTGAACTCATAAAACTTCTCTAGTCTTTTCTGAAGAACCATGTACGAGTCCAGTATGTTCTATTAATTCCTAATAGCTGCATTACACTTCCAAGGAGGCACAACCAAAAGAAATTTACAAAAACGGTAGTAACAAGAACCCGAAAACGGCTGTTGCCGTTTTTGTACCAGTAACGGTAAAACAAGATACGTTTATTTTTCTGAGATAAGACAACCCAAAAAGGAGAGAGCGCTGACGCATGTGGTGTAACCATCACCGAAAACAGCTGGGCCCAAATCCGGCGACCATATAAAATTTTCGAAGATACAATCATACGATAAGCTTTTTGGACTTTATTAGTAAAATCATCTACTAACAAAAGACGTGTCAACTTAACGTTACAATCCTCAGGTAGACCAAGATGCACTATACTTGAAGACGATTTTATTATCTTGTCACAAAAATTTACTTTTGGGGCAGAAACACTTCCTTTTCGTTGAAAGACAAACCAACTTTCACATATGAGCTTTTCAACGCCACAAAACTCTCTTCAAAACGGGAAAGAACGATTTGAACACAAAATATTATCAGCATAGTTCAATAAAGAAAGATCTTGACCAAGATACAGAAAGCTTGGTTTAACCACATGCCGAGCCTCAACTACACTATTATTGTAAAGATAAGGCGAAGAGATAGCTCCTTGCCGAATTCCTTATCGAACTGGGATAACAGTAGAAGAAGTTTTTACCCCACTAATTGGCCTATGCGAACTGCATAGGCCAAGTAGTGGGATAAAACACCTAGATTTTATCCCCAAGACACCACCTAGGGAAAAAATCCCTAAACACACTCCCAAAGCATGGTGGTCAAATGAGTGCCAAAATAAATGGAGAACATATATAAAAAAAACTCTCCTGCTACGTATTTAAATAAATTACAAGCTGAGTCTAATCTCAAAAAGGCTATATTAAATGGTAAATATAAATACTGGAATAAGAATAACTTTGCAAATAGTCTATCCTGAGAAACACGTGAGCAACACCACCCCCATCTAAAAAAAATCCATATACCAGCCTGGAACAGGCTCAGAGTATATAACCGGCCCATTCACAGTTCATGAACTGAATAATGCAATACAACACATTAGGGCTAAAGCTACTAGTAGCTACAACAACATACACCCTACATGGATAAAGAATATCCCCCCTTCTTATACAAATAAAAAAAACAAGTTTTTTTTAACTGAAAGTAGGGAGCGACACTGAAACTTGAAATAAGCAGAAATTATTCCGTAGGCTATATGAAAGGGGCTGTCCCCTCCTAAACGCCCCGCTCTTTACGCTAAAGTTTTTATTGTTTTAAAAAGTCAAGTTGTGAGAAAGTCAAACTTTAGCGTAAAGAGCGGGGTGTTGAGGAGGGGACATCCCCTTTCATATACCGAATAATTTCTGTTCGTTTTAAGCTATAATGTCGCTCCTTACTTTCAGTAAAAAAAACTTGTTTTTTTATTTAATTTCTGAACGTTTTTCAACTAACGAAGGTTCAAATTTTGCTCACCATACATGAAAAATTAAAACAAAATTCGCATATTAATTTTTGCAGATCTATTCCGGATATGAAAGGCTGCCCCCTCCTCAATACCTTGCTCTTTACGCTAAAGCTGTTAGCACTTTTAAGAAAGCTTTCTATTCTAATTAAACGGCCCCCGTGTTTCAATTTTAGTAAACAGTCAAACTTAACCGTAAAAAGTAAGGTATTGAGGAAGGGGCAATCCTTCATATATGGCATAATTTCTGGTCATTTTTCAAATAATGCCGGTAAATCTGGATCACCATCTATGAAAAATACCCCTCCCCCTCACGGAAAACTCCTCCGTGGTAATTTCATCCAACGTAAAGTGCTCCCCTCCTCAAATTCCCTCCAGATAGTTCCATCCTCGCTGAAAATTTCCCTCCCTATTTAAATTGCTTGTGGACGTTTCACCTTGAAAAATTTCCTTATCATTCTTTCATTTGAACAAGATTTTAATCTCTGATCGGTTTCTCCATCACTCCAGAAATGCTCCCTTCCGTGGAAATTATTTCACAGAAAGCAAAACACGCGGAAAAAAGCCCCTTGATAACTCCCCCGAAACAACTCAAGGTAGAATATTTGGCAAAGAGAATGTAAAGCAATTAAAAAGAACTTTGGGTAAATATTTACCAAATCATATTATTGACTTACGAATAAAGTGAATATACCACTCAATGGTTTTTTTTATGTTCTTTCCAAATATAATACTCATTTTTGTCGGAAATAAATTTTACCCCCACCCCTATATACCAATTCAGGGTATATATTTGCACATTAGGGAGGTAGGAGTAAAATTTAAACTTACCTCCCATTTACATCAGAAATAAAATTTACCCCACCCCCCTAATGTGCAAAAATATACCCTGAATTGGTAAATATAGGGGTGGGGTGAAATTCACTTCCGACAAAAATGATTATTATATATGGAAAGAGCATAAAAGAAGACATCGAGTGGTATATTCACTTTATTCGTAAGTCAATAATGATTTGGTAAATATATACCGAATTTTGTATAGTAATTCTGTCAAAAACCCCAGTGTAACATTTTCCTTGGAATATTCACTCCCCAGAAATTTCCCTTCCCAAGGAAGATTCTCCCCAGATATCCACTTCAAGCAACCCCCCCTCCCCCCCCCAAAAAAAATAGCTGTATACTTTCCAATAACCCCTTCCACGCCCAACATTCCCCCAAACACATCCAATCAAAATTTTGAGCTAGCCATTTTGTTCAACGCAGTTGAAAGTTTTTATTGAAAGCTTTGTCGTAGAAACTTGAAAAGGGCTCTTTCGATTGGAAATTCAAAGGGCTATTCAAAGGGGAAATTCTCAGGGAAAGGGTTGTAAGTTATGCCCTGGGGCATATAAGCTTTTTTTATAGAAAACTTTGTCATAGAAACTTCAATTGGAAATTCAAAGGGCTAGTGCCCTTTTTAATAGTCGAAATCGATTGGAGGGCAACTAACCCCCCTCTCACGCCCACCGTTTCCCCAGACATATCCAATCAAAATTTTGAGATAGCCATTTTGTTCAACGTAGTTGAAAATTCTGGAAATTAGGTCTTTGAATTATGCCCTGGGGGCATATAAGGTATTTTTTATAGAAAGCGTTGTCGTAGAAACTTTAAAAAGGGCTCATTCGATTGGAAATTTAAATGACTATTGCCCTTTTTAATAGTAGAAAGCGATTGGAAGGAAACTAACACCCCTTCCACGCCCACCATTCCCCCAAACACATCCAATCAAAATTTTGAGCTTGTCATTTTGTTCAACGTAGTTGAAAGTTCTGGAAATTATATCTTTGAGCAGGACACTACCCAAAGTCTTCAGGACAAGGGTTATAAGGTATGCCCTGGGGGCATATATGGTTCTTATGCAAGGAATGCTCGTATAAACTTCGGAGAAGCCTCATTTGATTGGAACTTGAGTTCTAGTTCGCTTTTTAAGCATCAAAAGATATCGGAGGGTAACCAGCCCCCCCCCCCTACACCCTTTTTTCCCAAATGCATCCGATAAAAATTTTGAGATAGTTATTTTGTTAAAAATAGTTCAAAGATCATATAATAAAAATCGGTGTCGACACAAACCCCCAGGACCCGGGGGCAGGCGTTGTAAGTTATGCCCTGGGGGCATTTATGGTTCTTAAGGAAGGGATGCTCGTATAAACTTTAAAGAAGGTTCATTTGATTGGAAATTGAAAGTTCTAGTTCACTTTTCAATAGTCAAAAGACATTGGAGGGCACCTAGCCCCCCCTCCACGCCCTGTTTTTTCAAACCCATCTGATAAGAATTTTGCGATAGCCATTTTTATGGCTATTATGGAAGGGATGCTCGTATAAACTTCAGAGAGGGCTCATTTGATTAGAAATTGAAATTTTGAGTTCACTTTTTAATTGTCAAAAGAGATCCGAGGGTAACTAGACCCCCCCCACGCCTTCTTTTTCCAAACCCATGTGATGAAAATTCTGAGAAAAGCATTTTATTAAAAAAAATAGTTCAAAGGTCGGATAAGAAAAACTCCGGTGTCAATGCAACCCCCCAGGGACCGGGGAAGACATTCTAAGTTATGCCCTAAAGGCATGCATGGTTCTTATGAAAGGGATGCTCATATAAACTTCATAGAGGGCTCATTTGATTGGAAATTGAAAGTTTTAGTTCACTTTTTAAGAGTCAAGAGATTTATGGGCAACTAGACCCCCTCTCCCACGCCCTTTTTTCCACCCATCCGCTACAAATTTTGGGATACCCAGTATTTTAAAAAATGTTCAAGAATTAGATAACAAAACTCCGGTGTCAACACAGCCCCCCAGGGCCCGGAGGATAGGCGTTGTAAGTGTTGTCCTGGGGGTGTACATGGTTTTTATGAAAGGGATGCTCTTATAAACTTCAAAGAGGGCTCATTTGAATGGAAATTGAAAGTTCTAGTTCGCTTTCTAAGAGTCAAAATATATCCGAGGGCAACTAGTCTCCCCCCCACACACCCTTTTCCCCCAAGCCTATCCGATAATATTTTTAAAATAGTAATTTCAGTAAAAATAGTTTTCTCAAACCCATCTGATAAGAACTTTGAGATAGCCATTTTTAAAACATAGTTCAAAGACCATATAACGAAAACTCCGGGGTCGACACAGCCCTCCAGGGCCCGAGGGTAGGCGTTGTAAGTTATATATTGTAATATATGGTACTTATGGAAGGGATGCTCGTAGAAGCTTCAGAGAGGACTCATTTGATTGGAAATTGAAAGTTCTAGTTACATATAAGACTCAAAAGATATTCGAGGGTAACTAGCCCCCCACACACACCCTTTTTTCTCAAAACCTATCCGATAAAATTTTTAAAATAGCCATTTCATTAAAAATAGTTAAAAGGTCAGATAAGAAAAATTCCTGTGTCGATGCAACCCCCTAGGGCCCGAGAGTAGGCGTTGTAAGTTATGCCATGGCGAAATATATGGTTGTAATGGAAGTGATGCTCGTATAAACTTCCTAGAGGGCTCGTTTGATTGGAAATTGAAAGTTGTAATTAAAAAGTGATCGGAGGGCAGCTAGCCCCCCCACACTACATTTATTTTTTCCCAGAGGCACTTCATATAGAAGGGGTCATCGTATAAATTTCAAAGGGGGCTCATTCGACTGGAAATCGAGAGTTCTAGCACGATTTCTAAGATTCAAAGGTGATCGGAGGGTAACTAGCCCCCCCCCCCAAGCCCTTTTTCCACAAATATATCTGATAGAATATTCGAGGTAGCCATTGCATCAGATAAAATTTTTGAGATAGCCATTTTGTCAAGAACAGTTCAAAGGTCAGATAACAAAACTCTGATGTCGACACAACCCCCCAGGGACAGGCGTCGTAATAATGCCCTGGGGGCATATAATGTTCTTATGGAAGGAATGCTCGTATAAACTTCAAAAAGGACTCATTTGATTGGAAATTAAAAGTTCTAGTTCACTTTTATAAATCAAAAGTGATTGGAGGGCAGTTAGCTCCCCGCCCTTTTTTCCTAAATGCATCAGATAAAAATTTTGAGATAAAGATTTTGTTAAAAATAGTTCAAAGTTCAGATAACAAAAATTCCGGTGTCGACACGGCCCCACAGGGCCCGGGGGCAGGCTTTGTAAGTTATGCCCTGGGGGCATATAAGGTTCTTATGGAAGGGATGCTCGTATAAACTTTAAAGAGGGCTCATTTTAAGGGGGCTCATCAAAGAGGCCTCAATAAAGAGAGTCTGAATCCCCCCAGCCCTGGGGGAAAGGGCTGTAAATTATATTAGCAGGCCATCGTTAGCATATAAAGCTTCTATAGAAAGCTTGGTCATATACACTTTGGAGGAAGTTCATTCAACCGGAAATTGAAATTTATTGTGCCCCTTTTCAGAATAGAAATTGGTCAAAATTAACACGCCCCCCCCCCCTTGTGCCTTTCCCCCAAATGCATCTTATCAAAATTTTAAAATAGCCATTTTGTTCAAAATAGTCCAAAATTCAAATTACTACAACTTAGGGGTTGAGAAATCCTCCATAGCCTGGGATAAGGATTATAACTTAAGTAAGTTGCCTATTACTAGAATATAAGGTTTTTGTAGAAGGATTGGTCGTGTTAACTTTGGAGGAGGCTCATTTGATCAGAAATTGATATATCTAGTTCTTTTTTAAGAGTCAAAAGTGATCAATAGGTAACTAGCCCACACCCCACTTTTTCAAAGGGCATCCGGTCAAAATTTTGAGATTGCCATTTTCTTCCGGGGTTGAGCCCACCCCTCGCCCCTAACCGCGGGGAAATTGCTCTGAGTTACGGAACTTGCTTATTGTTACTTTGACGCTTTGTTTACTTCAATACTTCGATTTGGTGATTAACGTGGCAACTTCGATTTACGGTGCAAGGGCTATAAGTTATACAAGTTGCTTATTGTTACTTTGATACATTGTTTACTTTGATGCTTTCTTTACTTCGTTATTTTTTTACTTTGGTATTGTTACTTTGATACTAGTTTTGATAATTTGATGAACATTTGATGTTGAAAAAAGGTTATTTTAAAAATTGAAACTTTTTGCAATCAAAAATGAACAAAAGTTAATTAAAAGAACTTTTTGTAAAAGAAGTTGTTCAAAGAAAAGTAAAGGCCACTTTAAACTTAAGATCAGCAGATACAAATACTTGTTAAAATGCAAATCCAAAACGACCAGAAATTACTATTAAAGAATAAATGAAACCCAAAACGAACAGAAATTAAATAAACAATCATAGCAAAAAACATACAACAGGTAATAATATAAATGAATAAATAGACCTTAAAACGAGTAATGCTTAGATTGAATGTGAAAATCAAGCTTAAAACGAAAAAAACATTTTGCTATTGAAGCATAAATGAAACTTAAAACAAACAGAAATTAAATAAACAATCAATGCAAACAAACATACATACAATAGATACTAATGTGAACGAATAAATAAACTTAAACGAATGAAACTTAGTTTGGGTACCGCCTCCTTCTCTCTCTGTAAAAGTCTAAAACCTACTGCGTCATTGGCGCTTTACTGAAAACCAATTTTATTACAAATATTTTCTTTTGTACTTAATATTGAAAACAAACATCAGAATTATATTAAATTTTGAACTGATGAGCTTTCAGCAATTAATATCATTATACATCAAATATTCAGTTTAATTTATTAGTTGTTTTCTAAAATTGTTCAAGACGAATATAGTTTTACTATAAACAAGAGTTTGGATACTGCCCCCTTCCTTAACTGTAAAAACCAAAAGCCTACTGCATCATTGGGGCTTCACTGAAAACGAATTATGTTACAAATATTTTCTTTTCCAGTTCTTACAGCATTGAAAATACAAAATAAAATTACAGTAAAATAAATTCTTGAGATTGATGGATCTTTCATCAATTACTATCATTATATATCAAATATTCAATTTGATGTTGTTTATACTTTCCAAGACTGTTCAAGACGCATATAGTTTTCAATAAAGCGCCAATGACGCAGTAGGTTTTAGATTTTACAGTGAGAGAAGAAGGCAATACCCAAACTGTTGTTTGTAGTGATTTTTGTTTGTTTCAAGCTTGATTTGCATATTCAATTTAGGTTTCACTCGTTTTAAGATTTATTTATTCATCTACATTAATATCTATTGTATGTTTGTTTGCATTGATTGTTTATTTAAATTCTGTTCGTTTTAAGTTTCATTTATACTTCAATAGCAAAATATTTTTTTTTCGTTTTAAGCTTGATTTTCATGTTTAATCTAAGCATTACTCGCTTTAAGATCTATTTATTCATTTATATTATTACCTGTTGTATGTTTTTTGCTGTGATTGTTTATTTAATTTCTGCTTGTTTTGGGTTTCATTTATTCTTTATTTCTGGTTGTTTTGGGTTTGCATTTTAACTGGTACTTGTATCTGCTGATCTAAAGGTTAAAATGGCCCTCACTTTTCTTTGAAAACTTCTTTTACGGAAAGTTTTTTTTTAATTAATATGTAAAAATGGGCTAAGTTCAAAACTTGCAGACCTTCTGCCAGGGATTGGGGGAGGGGGGGTCATTTTACACATAAAGGTATAACTATTAGATTTTTCAACTATGCTGAATAGAAAACGATCACCCCTGGGAAAAAATAATAATAATAAACACACATCCATGATCTTTCTTCTGGCAAAAAATACAAAATTCCATATTTTTGCAGATAGGAGCTTGAAACCTTTACAATAGGGTTCTCTGATGCGCTGAATCTGAAGGTGTCATTTTCATTAAGATTATATGACTTTTAGGGGGTGTTTTCCCCTTTTTCGAAAATATGGCAAATTTTCTAAGGCTTGTAACTGTTGATGGGTAATACAAAACTTGATGAAATTTACATATTGATATCAGCATAATAATCCGACTCTTTTGATGTATTTATTGGCATTAAAATTCTCTTTTTTAGACTTTTGGTTACTATTGAGCCAGGTTGCTCCTTACTTACAGTTCGTTACCATGAACTGTTTGAAACAAGAACTCCCAAATTACTATAATCATGCATGGGCTACTTCCAGATTCGCCAATATTTGAAAATGCTCCTCCCTCCTACCAATTTTAAAGAAAAATAAACCCAAATATGACCCTGAGTCTTACAGGCCTATAATGATTATTCCTATGCTGGAAAAATTAATGGAGAAAATGATTTACAACCGACTCCTTTGGTTTGTTGAGAAGAATAATATGGTAGCTCATGCCCAAACTGGTTTCAGAAAACACCAATCCTCCACAGATGCTTTTATCTTGTTAACAAATGCCATAAATGAATCTATCAAAAAACAATGTCTAGTTTTTTACCATCCTCTCTTGTTATATCTGGGATATCTCGCCTAGACGGGTTAGCTGCAGAGACATGATGCCAAAACCTCTTTGGGTTCTGTTTTGAGTTAGCTGCAATTGCATCTTTGCAGTCCCTCATAACCTTCTGAGTCAAATTTTTTAGTCTGTTTCTACATTCCCTAAACCTGTCATGGTGGTTATCACATTTACATTTTACATACTTGGCCCAAGCTCTTTTCGTTTTCTTCATTGCTCTTTTTACTTTTGGCAGGGGGAGTGTTTTAGGTGGTAGACACCAATATTCTAGGTGTTTTTCTTTGCAGCATCTAAGACTGTTACCTTAAACATTGTTGTATGCTTACCTTTGTTATGATATGCTTGTGCCGCCTGTAATGCTCTCATTGTATTGCTTGCTATGTGCTTACGCTTGTTGTTTTGTGTTGCAGGTCGGTTGGCTTCAATAAACTGATTTAAACAAAGGTCTCTCATTGAACACAACATGGTGTCAGAAAAATAGTCAAGATGGACAACTCTACGCCTTCACCTCGTTTTGACTGGGAAGCAGCCAGTCCTGAGTCATGGAAAAAATTTGAACAACATGTGCGGCTAATGTTCACAGGCCCTTTAAGTGGAAAAACTGAAAAGCAACAGTGTGCATATCTACTTCTGTGGCTTGGTGAAAAAGGTCGAGACGTATACAGTACTTGGACATTGCAGGCAGAAGAGACAGATAAAATTGCTTGCTACCTAGAAAAGTTCAAGGAACATATTTCACCATCTGTCAACCCAGTCTTTGCTCGGTACAAGTTTCACAAACGAGACCAAAGTGTGCATGAATCAGTGGAACAGTATATAACAGCCATACGCGTGTTGGTTAAGGACTGTGATTACCCAGTAACAACCATTAATGATATGGTGAGAGACAGAATTTTGTGTGGAATCTTATCACCAAAAATTCGAGAGAAACTTTTGTCAGAAGGTGGTACATTAGTACTTTCAAAAGCCATAGAAATTGCTAGAGCCCATGAGACAACCCAGGCACAGCTCTCAACAATGGCAGATGTTTCAAAAAATGTGAATATCAAACAGGAGATCAATAGTCTACATAAAAGGAAGCAACACCAGTCAGCATATGCTTCACAGCCTAAGCAGTGCTACTTCTGTGGAGGGCAATATGATCCAAATCACAGGTGCCCAGCAAAAGGAAAAATTTGTTCAAGTTGTGGACGCTCAAATCACTTTGCCAGAGTTTGCAGAAGCAAACCAGTGCATGCTGTTGAAAGTGGAAATGCATCTCAGATCGACCAAGTATTCATCAATACACTCTTTGTGGGATCTGTCGGAAATATAAAAGGAAGCCAACCGACTGCAGAAATCATTGTGAACAAACAGGAATCGAAGATTTAAGTTCAAAATCGATACTGGAGCAGAAGCCAATGTCATGCCAGTTGATCTGTTTCAGAAAATTGTCCCTAGACCTGAATTGAAAGAGACCAAGCAGATTCTTGTTGCATACGGAGGTACGAGAATCCCAGTACTCGGGATATGTATGCTGTCATGCACATACAACAAGGCTACCACAGGTAGATATGAATTCTTTGTTGTAAAAACCAAAGCCATGCCAATACTTGGCTATGAAGCATGCGTCGACATGGGTCTTGTGAAAGTGGCAGGAACTGTTGAGCAAAATCAGGAAACGCTGTTCATCCAGAAGGTAAAAAAAGACTTTGCTGACGTCTTCACTGGCATAGGCGAACTGCAAGGTGAGTGCACCATACATCTGAAGCCAGATGCTGTGCCAACTGTACATCCAGTGAGACGTATACCATTTGCCCTTCATGACAAGCTAAAAAGCGAGTTAGAACAGCTGGAAAAACAGGGTATTATACAGAAAGTTACAACTCCTACTGAGTGGGTAAACTCAATTGTCACTGTTGAAAAACAAGATGGGTCTCTGCGTTTGTGTTTAGATCCAAGGGATCTAAATAATGCTATACAACGACCTTTTTACCCCATGCCAACTTTTGAAGACATAGCTGCACGGCTTCATGGTCACAACAGGTTTACTAAGCTAGATGCCAAGTCTGGGTATTGGATGCTCAAACTGTCAGAACCATCGTCATTGATGACAACTTTCAATACACCGTTTGGAAGATATCGATTCATGAGAATGCCTTTTGGGATTGTGTGTGCTCAGGACATATTCCAACAGAAAATGGAGGAAACGCTCAACAATCTAGAAGGTCTAGGTGTGATTGTGGATGACATAATAGTATCTGGTAAAGATGACGAGCATGATAGAAACCTTTTATGCGTGCTAGAGAGGGCCAGAAGGGAAGGAGTGAAATTCAACCCGGAGAAATGTATATTTGATGCTCACAGTATCCCTTATTTTGGCCATGTCATCACAGCTGAAGGCATAAAGCCGGATCCAAGGAAGGTTCAGGCTATAAAGGAAATGCCATGTCCTACAAGCAAGGAGGAGCTCATGACGTTTTTAGGAATGGTCAATTTCCTATCTTGTTACATTCCAAATCTTTCGACTTTGAACCACTCATTAAGAGAGTTAGGAAAGCAGGATACATTCCAGTGGACAGATGCTCACAAATCAGAGATGGAGAAGATCAAGGTTTCTATTTGTCAGAACCTAGCTGCATTCGATGCTCAAAGTAAGGAAGTAGAGTTGAAAACAGATGCGTCAAAACATGGCCTTGGGGCAGAGCTTTTAACTCACGGACAGATTGTAGCATTTGCCTCAAAAGCATTGAATGAGACAGAACAACGCTACTCACAGATTGAGAAGGAGCTGTATGCAATCATGTTTGGCTGTCGGAAATTTCACCAATACATTTATGGCCGAAAAGTCAAGCTGTACACAGATCACAAGCCTTTGGAAACCATTCTGTCAAAGCCTTTGTCTCAGGCACCACCAAGGCTGCAAAGGATGATGCTTCAGATACATCCGTACGATTTGGAGGTTCACTACATTAGAGGCAAAGATATCCCAGTAGCTGATGCCCTGTCAAGACTGCACACATCTGAAGAAAGCGACGATTTTCAAAATGAGATTGAATTTCATGTAAACTCGTTTGTTAAGCACATACCTGTTAGTGATACAAAAATGGAGCAAATCCGAAAAGAAAATCAGCGAGATCCAGTCATGCAAACCCTCATCAAAGTGATCCAGGAAGGGTGGCCTGTCGTCAGGAAGTCTTGTCCAAGATCTGTTATCCCATACTGGAATTTCAGAGAAGAGCTAGCGGTTGTCGATGGCATCATCTTGAAGGCTGACCGAATTGTCATTCCTTTAGCCATCCAGCCAAACATTCTCCAGCAACTGCATGCATCCCACATGGGCATGGAAAAAACCAAACAGAGAGCGCGAACTGTGGTTTTCTGGCCTGGAATGAACCATGAAATAGAAGAGTTTGTAAAGAGCTGCGAATCGTGTGGGAAATATGCACCAAACAACCCCAGAGAGTCTTTGCTTTCTACTCCACTACCCCAAGGCCCATGGGAAGCTATCGGTGTAGACCTTTGTCAATTGGAGGGCAGAAACTACCTCATTACCAGTGACTACTATAGCCGGTTCATCGAGATTGACAAGTTGAACTGCACAACTTCGTCGGAAATCATCACCAAACTCAAGTCACATTTTGCTAGATATGGCATACCGTTGAAGATTCGGTCAGACAATGGTCCGCAGTTCTCATCCAGTGAGTTCCTCAGTTTTCTGCAACTGTACGACATCCAGCTCTGTACATCAAGCCCGAACTTCCCACAATCGAATGGACACATAGAAAAGGCAGTAGACATTGCGAAAAGAATCATGCAGAAAGCAGTTGACTCCAATTCGGATCCTTATCTTGGTCTCCTTGAGTACAGGAGTACTCCAATCAGTGGATCTGCATCACCGGCTCAACTGCTCATGAGCAGGACTCCAAGGTCGATTCTACCAACTATCCAGCTGCGTCCCAAGGTAATACCTAGAAAAGAGATCATCAGGGTTCATGAAAGAAACCAGTGTAGGCAGAAAACCTACTATGACCGGCATGCGAAAGACTTAGCTATGCTGAGTCCAAACAAAACAGTTTGGATGAAACTGTCAAAAGAAGATAAGCATTGGAAGAAAGGGATAGTTCTGTCAATGCCAGAGCCAAGATCTTACCTAGTACAAACGGAAAATGGAAATACTTACAGACGAAATCGCGTGCATTTGAAGCCTAGATTCACTGCGCCAGGGGAAACCGAAATTAACATTCCAAACGAACTTGTAGACTCAGATGAGAGCCAGTCCATTGCGCCGGGTCCATTACTTGAGGGTACTGAGTCCCCTGAAAAACTAGACGCTACCAGTCCGACTATTGCTACTCCATCAAGGTTTAGAGTTGATGAAAATGCTGATGTTCCAGCCACACCATTTGCAACTCCAAATCCGGTTCCAGTGAACAGTAATAGGAATTCTAATACGAACGGGACTCTATTTGGGCCACGTTTGTCAAGATATGGAAGGCCCATAAAACCAAGACAGATTTTCGATCTGTGAATAACTAAATGGAACTATGGTTATTTACGATAGTGATTATGATGCTTCAGAAGAGTTTTGTTTTTTTTGTTTTGTTATTTGTTTTTTTTTTATTTTGTATGTGAAGGAAGATGTTGTATGCTTACCTTTGTTATGATATGCTTGTGCCGCCTGTAATGCTCTCATTGTATTGCTTGCTATGTGCTTACGCTTGTTGTTTTGTGTTGCAGGTCGGTTGGCTTCAATAAACTGATTTAAACAAAGGTCTCTCATTGAACACAACAAACATTTCCCAGCCTTTCTCAATGTCCCCACTATTGACTATATCCTCCCATTTAATTTTGGATATGTCCTGCCTTATCTGCTCATAGTCTGTAAAGGATTTCTTTATCATATTCTCCTTCTTGTTGTTTATCTGTATCTCAGTCAAGATACAGACATGGTCACTGCTTCCAAGACCAGGTTGGTAAGAAATAGAGAGAACTTGTTCAGGATCATTTGTGATAACTAGGTCAAGTAAGGGGGTTTGTTGTTGGTGCCTGAATCTTGTTGGTTGGTCTACAATCTGTATCAGTAGGTTGTCAGAAAGACAATTTGTTGTGACACAGGATGGGCTACTTTCAGGGGGGTATCCTATTCCTTTAACACAATGAACATCAGGCATATTAAAATCTCCAAACATAAAAGACAGTTGAGTGCTCATTGGAACTCATTTTAGACACCAGGTCAGATATGGATAGATGTGAAATAAATTGATCAGGGGCTGATGGACTTCAGTATATTACATAAATGTTATCATAAATGTATCATAATAATAAAGTATATTATCATAAATGATTCAGATCCAATATGGAGTTTCAAACAAACATTTTCAACCCAACTACTGGTGGAATTAATAAAAGGGCACCTCACAGTTTTAGCTTTCAGTCCAGTTATGCAGCATATTGCTACTCCTCTACAAGATTCCGAGTTATCCAAATTGCTACTCAAGTTGAATCCAGGGAATTGAATGTGAGATTCCTCCAGCTTGTGCACTGAGTTTTTTGGGCAAATTTCACAAATACAAATAATGTCCACATTAAGATCAAAAACAAAAAGCTTTCAGTTCAGCAAGTTTTGGGGCAAGAGTATCAGAATTTGTGTAAAGCACATGAATGCTTTTTCGGATTTGTTTATATTTATAGCACTGTTGCCAATACCAGGAATTTCTGTTTCAGGCATTTCATTTTCGGAAATGATTTTGCTTTCACTGTCTAAATTGGCACTTAGAAAAACGTCATTGATCAATTCCAGTGATTCTGCACTTTTATAACTTGTTGAGTCCCTGGAACTTCCAATGCTCTCTTGCTCCCTATTTACTATGAGGCTGTTCCAGATTTAGGGCTCCATCTGTTGTGATTGCACAGGGACTGGGAATCCCGAAGGTGCCCTGTTTTTTAAAACGATGACCCCATTTTTAATTCTTAGATTCCACTCGCCTGCAGCAGCATGTCTTTTTATCTCATCCACTAGTTCCTTTCTTTTCTGGCAGTCCTCTTTGAAGGTATCCACATAAAAGGCTATATTGTTTTTTTTTTGGTGTGGGAAAGCTTAAGGATTTCTGCTTTCTGCTTACTTGAACTAATAGAAAACTATGTGGGATCAGGCCTCACAGCAGCAGGGGTTCTAGAATCTGCAGAGTTTTGAGCTTTTGGTAGGCGTCGAATGTTTGTGATGCTGTCCACATCAACCTTGAACTCATTTTTTAGGAATTTTTGTATGAATTGTTCATTGTCTGCTTGAGGTGGTATGCCATATGCAATAAGGTTCAGGCTTCTGTTGCATTTGTCTTGTTCTTGCCTGACAATTTTATGAACATTGGTGTCTAATTTCTCAGTGACAACACAACCCACTATGTCCACAGCTTCATTTATAAAAACTTTTGTCTTGACACTCTCCTCAAGATCTTGGACTTTGGCTTTAACAGAGTCCAAAGACGTGCTCATGTCCTGTTTGAGTGAGCCAAACACATCCTGCATTTTGCCTTGGTTCTCATTCAATGCAGTTTTTAGAACATCTTGAACTTTTTGTGTCCAGGTTGTCAAAAAGGTGTATAAGCAGTATCTAAGAAATAGCTAAGGGTATAAACTTGGAACTTTCAGGATACTCAACTAAATTAAAAGACACTACACGCATCAAGGTTGTAAAATTTATGCAATATCTCACAAATGGCTAAGAGCATTAAAGTGAAACTTTCAAGGAAAGTTGAGTGGATAACAAACTAAATGAAAAGACACCATATCCATCCAGGTTATCAAAAGGGTGTGCCTACAATATCTCAGGAGCAGCTATGTGTATTAAGTTAAAACTTTCAAGGAACATTCAACAAATTACATAAGGCACTATATAAATTCATGCTGTCAAAACAACATATCTGCAATATCAAGGAGGCACACTTGTGCCTCTTTAAAGAGGCAACCCACCACAATGTTAAGCGATTTCCAGTCCTAGCGGTCGCAGAGGGACAGCAGTGATCGCATTTTGTAGCCCAAGCTCCAACTAAGAAACGTGCAAAATTTCACCCCCCTCCGACTTTATCTTCATGGGTAAAAGTGGGCTGGAAGTTTCGACCCTCCGACCACAGCCCCCCTTTAACGTTGTCCGATTGGGCTGAAATTTAGAGGTTAAGCTTTCCTAGGGCCCGGGAGCTTATCCTCAAAATTTCAGCTCAATCCGATCACTCCTTCCCTGTTTTCCAAAAAATAAATATAGCCACTTAAAGTTCATTTCTCTTTTTTTTTATCAGCCACGCCTACAGGCCACAGTTGGCAACGAATCCGGGTGAATGAGGACTCATTTGAAGCGGAATTTGACCTGTTAGGGCTTTTTGATATTTTCAGACCGAAAAAATTATCCCCCAAATTTACATTTACGAAAAACCTTGTTTTCCTATAAGAGCCCATGTTAATTTTTCCCACCACAGCCCCCCTTTAAGATTGTCCGATTGGGCTGAAATTTAGAGGATAAGCTTTCCTGGGGCCTGGGAGCTTATCCTCAAAATTTCAGCTCAATCCGATCCTTCCTTCCCTATTTTTCAAAAACCAAATATCAAGTTTTGTGGGGATTTGCTTGTGTCAAAAATAGATACAAGAGACTAAAATAATATAACAAGTGTCTCTGTGGTACAATGGTCGCTGTTCCTGACTGCTAGGCGGAAGATCTGGGTTCAATTCCCTGTCAGAGAAAATTTTTATATACTGAATTTAAAGTTTAAAAAAGAAACTCCAGAAGAATATCACAGTCGGCCTTCAGGTTACAGGTAAGTCTCCACTGCTTTGATAACATGCCATATACCTGCATGCTCAAAAAAAAGTTGAAAAAGAAAATCTTACTGTGCATTTGATTTGAGTATTCAGGAATTAAAAGCCTTAACACAAGAATCTTCAAAAGTGGGGGGTTTGGGAGGTGGCAGCCCCCCATCTTTAACTCCTGAAAAGATCAGCTAACAGTTGGTCAAGCAATAATAAGTAATAAACTGTACAAAAACGTGCAGAAATTATTTGAAAAAAAACTACGTTTCCTAAAGTGTTAAAGAGGCTGAGTCACAAGTTCAAACCTTAAAACGTACAGGGATTAGGAGAGGCTGCCGCCCCCAAAACCCCCGCTTCCGTATATGAAAGGGGCTGTGCCCTCCTCAATGCCTCGCTCTTTACACTAAAGTTTGACTTTCTCACAACTCTTTTTTTTAAACAATAAAAACTTTAGCGTAAAGAGTGAGGCATTGAGGAGGGCACAGCCCCTTTCATATACGGAAGCGGGGGTTTGGGGGGCAGCAGCCCCCCAACTGCACCTCCTAATCCCTGTACATTTTAAGGTTCGAGCTTGTGACTCAGCCTCTTTAATTCTTTAGAAAACGTAGTTTTTTTTTCAAATAATCTCAGAAAGGGGTAAGGGTTTTAAGTTGAGACTTTCAGGGAATGTTGAACTAAATCAAAAGACACATGTGCCTTAAGGTTGCTAAAAAAGCATAAATGCAATATCTGAGGGACACCTAAGGCTATTAAGTTGAAAATTTCAGGAAATGTTGGGGAGGGGATGAACAACTATATCAAGACACTATATGCATCAAGGTTGTTGAAATTGGACATACATTTTGGGAGGGCAAGTCAAACCTCCCTCCACATTTTTTTTTGGGGGGGGAGGGGTAAAAGTTCCAGGGAATCTCAAGAGAGATTTTGGATTGGATCAAAATACACTATGTCCACCAGGTCTTGAAAAGGACATACCTGCAATGTCTCAGAAATGATTAAGGGTACTGAGATGGAATGCTCAGGGAATATGGAACTAAATGAAATTACACTATGGGCATCTAGGTTGGGAAAATGGTGTATTTGCAAAATCAAAGAAACACATTTGGGAATTAAGTTGAGACTTTCAGAGAAAGCCAAAGAGGGTGTGTAACTAGGATAAGATAGCCAATAGTTGGCCAGCTAAACAACACTACAACAGGCAAATCATTATAAAATCTCTATTATACCACCTAGAAAGCAGATTGTCTCTCCATTAGTATGTGATTTACTTGAATATTTTAACTGTATACAACACTAACAGTTTTAAAGGCATTGATAGTCAACAGTAAAGCCTAATCATGCACATACTATGAGCTTGAGCCTAAATTTGGAAACTGATTCCTCATGGGATCTTAAAGTAAGAGCAAAGTTCTTGAATCATAGATGGACTATATCATGGACATATTCAATCTAAAAGAAGTGTAATGAAGCAGACCTTGGTTCCTCTTGAACCATTGGCTGTGCATAGGGTGTAGACAAAGCCTCGACCACTTATGAAGCAGAAGTAATCTATTTAAACAGCCTAGGATGTCAGCATAACTTATGTTTATACTTAAATGTGAAAAAATGGTTTCCTAGATTACAGTTAGCAAATTCTAACAAGCCCATTTCTTACCATCAACCAACCCCAGCTATCTAAATTATATGCAAGATCAGGAGGCCACTGTTTATATTTATGACAAATACATTTTAATCAAATTATTTGTCCAAGATCAGGCACTGTCTGGGCACTGGGAGTATAACCCTAAATCAAAACTCACTATGTGCATCCATGCTGCAAAAAGGGCATATATATAATATCTCATGAATAGCTAAGGGTTAAATTGAAACTTTAAAGGAATGTTGAACTGAATCCTTAGGCTCAATGTGATCACCAAGTTTGTCAAAATGTGAAAAATGTTCATAATATTAACAAATAATAAAAATTTGGCAAATAAAAAAAATGGAAAGTAAAAAAAAATGAACATTCTAAACATTCTTTTGCTGATTTTGGAAGCTGGGTCTCATCTTTGGTAGTGTAGAGAGGATGGATTTCAATGCTTATGTAAATTGCAGGAATTTATGTTACCTCAACAAGCTATGGCCTAGAGGACAAGTGTTTAGTATTAAAGTGTTTACTTAATGATTGAATCTTTTTTGTATGAATTTTTTATGTTTTTATTGAATCTGTTATTAATAAAACTGAATTGAAAACAAAGAAGCTTTTTAAAGAAAGGTAAAGAGCCATACAAAACTCAACAATGAGTCCTATAATAACTC